>OY720453.1:44294657-44429657 GCA_963082715.1 Harpalus rubripes
ATAAGCAAACAGAAATAAATTAAGAATAGCAGCAGGTCTAAGAGCAACAAAATACGAAGAGAAAATCAGGAAATGCGATCCAAATAGAATACTTTACCAATGCTGGAGGGAAATACAGAAGAAAGAAGAAAAGAGATTACCACAAAATAACTGGGAGGTCCACAGGACCAGATACTACGAAAGAAATGGCTATGCACCTTCGGAAGTAGAACGGAAACGAGAAGAAAACATGGACATCAATGGGGAATTATGCAGAAGAGATCAAAATACACAAAACCAGATCAAGACAACAAAATAAAAGATTCAAAGTACAACAAAATATATAAACGAATTCGACCCATAGCAACGCCTCAATGCCTAGAAAACAAGACTGGGAAATCAATAAAACTAGTAGCCAGGCTGAGATGTGGAAATGAGGTGAATGAGAACAAATATTGGAAGAAAGAAGAAGAACGAACCTGCCGCCTGTGCAATGAAGACCAAGAAAATATAATACACTTACTTTACCATTGCAGGGAACTCACAAGACATACATGTAGACTGTTCCACGTCCTGGACGAATGGGGAAGTGGAGAGTCATGGGCCAAGACACTTAAGAAGAAAAGGGAAGCAATAAAATGAAATAATATATGATGTATTATGTATAAAATTATCTACTACCATTCAACATGAATTGTACCATTTTTGTAAAAATTCAACGCTGGAAAGCACGAATTAAAATGAATGAATGAATAAATAAATAAACTTAAATTTAATTAATAATAATTGTCTAATATTTACGCTTCACCCAAATAAATGGAAACGTTACAATACATACGTATAAGGTAAGGATTATTAAAATCGTTATATATATATATATATATATATATATATATATATATATATATATATATATATATATATAAACTTTTATTCAATTTTATAGTGTAAATCGCTTCCATTTAATTTTTTTAACTTTTGCTTTTTCAGACGATTCGTCTTTTATTTTTTGCAGGAGTTTCATTGACTGTTATAGATGAAAAAGTTTTTTTCTTCAAGGGTTATTAATTAAGTCTAATGGAATATATATTTCATTTAGTGTATTAAAAAAAATGTTTCCAGCCTTCAGGGTTACTACGTTTTCTACGTCTTACAATATCCTCAAATAAATCTGATATATTTGAATTTGGAATTTGTTTTCCATGTATTGAAACTAGACATTTTTCATTGCATGTAACTGTCCCGTCTAATTTTAATTTTTGTAGTATCAATTGAGCTTTATTTTAATGAGATTAAAGAATAACATTTATTATATTTTTGGTACCGTATTTCTTTTCTGCAGCTAGTTTTGGATCTGAAATAATTTCCTGTTTAATCGGTCCTGTTTCACCGTCTTTCTTCTCTAAAGCTAATTTTGAATCTGAAGTAAATTCATATTCGATAGGTAATTTAATAGGTTCTCTACTTTGTTTCTGAACTTATAAATATCTTTGTAATATTTCTCGGTACTTTATCCATTTTTCATGTTCTAATGATTTTAAACTTTCATGTCTTTATCTAGTTGGCTAGATATAGTTTGTTTTTCATTATTACTATGTAAGCGATTTAAATTTTCCAACTGTCGCCACGTTTTGTAAGTTTCCTTAGCATGTTTTTGTCTTACAAGTAAAGCTTGCTGTTTTCGACTGAGGGGAACTGTACCATGTAAAATATTATAAACATATTCACAAATGCATTTAACAGATTTACAGTCAGCAGTTTTTAATAACGCTAGTTTCTCCTTTGATTTCAATTTATGCCGTGGTCGGAAATATTCGGCGTGGTTTATTACAGCGCTGCTCATTATTATGAAATAATTGTAGGCATGTGTTTTTTGCTGTATTTATACAGGGTGGGGCAGAAAAACCTATCCGATTTCAAATCCCTTTTTCCCAGAAGAGGGAGCAGGTAGAGTAGTGGGGTAAAAACCGTTAGAAAGCCGGTTTTATGCCATTTGTCAGTAGTCAACATGCCTTGGTCTGGTGAACATCGTGCTTTTGTTATTGAGCGGTTTATCGAATGCGGCGGTTCGATAATTGCTACACAACGTGCTTTTCGAATTCATTTCGGACTCGGGCGTCATGATCCTGTTCCACATCACGCTACGATTAAAGTGTGGGTGTCAAATTTTAGACAGACGAGTTCAGCATTGAAAAAGAAGTCGCCTGGACGTCCCAGGACAGCAACAGGACCTGAAAACGTGGCCAATATGAGAGCCGCGATTGAACGTTCCCCGCGTCGTTCGGCGCGAAAACATTCGCTCGCTTTGGCGATTTCCAACCGCAGTATTCGGCGCATTTTGCACCGGGACCTCAAAATGCATCCCTACAAAATGGTTGTTGCACAGGAATTAAGTGAAAGGGATTTTGAAACCCGTACGAACCTGTGTCGCGATCTCCGAGAACTCCCAAACGTCGATGTTGTGCTCTTCACGGACGAAGCCCATTTTCACCTTTGTGGTGCCGTTAACAGGCAGAATTTTCGATATTGGAGTGACGAAAATCCTCGAGAAATCCATCAGGAACCCCTCCATAGCCCAAAAGTGACTGTGTGGTGTGCTCTTTCCCGCCTAGGCGTCTGGGGGCCTTACTTTTTTGAAGAAAATGGGCAAACCGTAACGGTCAACAGCGAGCGCTATTGTTTCATGCTGGAAAATTTTCTTAGACCCAAAATGGAAGAAAATGGCGTGGAAAATGTGTGGTTTCAACAGGATGGTGCAACCGCCCACACATCGCGACGATCAATGGACATTCTCAGGGAACTGTTTCCCGGTCGCCTCATTTCCCTGAGAGGTGATCTTGGCTGGCCGCCGCGCTCACCGGATCTCACTCCATGTGACTTCTTCCTTTGGGGTTACCTCAAATCGAAGGTTTACCAGCATCGACCAAGGACCCTTCTTGCTTTACGAAGGGAAATTGCTCGGGCAATTGAAGAAATTCCTGTGGAAATGACGGTGAAAGTCATGGAAAGCTACCGCGAGCGCCTAAATCAGTGTATCCGCTCCCAAGGACGACATTTGAGTGATGTGCTTTTCAAAACTTAAATTTAAAAATGGCATAAAATTTGCGATATGTTAATAAAAAAATTTTTTGACAAGTTGAGTGGTTTTAATTTTATAACGTTTTGAAATCGGATAGGTTTTTCTGCCCCACCCTGTATTTATTTTTAGGTAAATACACATATGTAAAGCCTTCCTGTGACGTACGAAAACGCAGCCAATCAGGTGTGTTTTGTTTAAGATCGAAAATTAAATGACCGTGTGGTTCTGTTGTTGCATCACTATATGCTTCTTGTATAAATTTTACATTTTCTGGAAGTATTTGTCGTAACTCTACTCCTTTTATTGTACTAAATAAGTTTTGCCAAGCTCCATAATGACAAGAAACTTTTCCAAAATTTTATAAATGAATACAATAAATAATTGATTTAAATGTAACCCTTCTTAGTTTGTTCTTGTTACTGATGTCTTCAGCAGACCCACCTTTCAACACTAATAGAATATATTGTAAGATAATAGTTATGCACTACTCCGAATACATATAAATGATTTATTACAATTAAACGAAATTACAATTAACACAAAATACAAATTACGATTGTTTTTTTGCAACAAGGCGGGCTACCGCATTCTATTGTTCTTAGTACCCGAGCGGCGGGCAAGATGTCGCCACTCTGCGCTCGGCAGGGACGTACTAGCACTTTTGGATAGGTTAGGAATTTCTTACAGCTTCGGCCATTCTGCAGAGCGGCGCCTCGACGCTATTATTTCCTTCAGAGTCTGTATTACTATCAGGTGTATCTTCTATAGGTCTTCCGGGAGCAAAAAGTGATAGTTCTGGTTCTTTAGCTAATTTTTCTTTAATTAGTTCGAATGCTGTCTTCTGTTCTTCACCAAATACGTAAGGTATTCTCTTCCCAGTTAATTAGACAAACCGAGAAATCTTCGTAGTTCGGTGACGTTTTTGGGCTTTGGAAAATCCCTCACGGCTTGAGTTTTCTTATCTGATGGGCGTAACGTACCTACTTTACTGTGAAAACCCAGATACTCTATTTCATCTTGTAGAAATTGACATTTGTCGAGTCGTAGTGTGAGACCGTGTTTGCGAACGATATGTAAAACAGATTCGAGTTTATTAAGTCCAGAAACAATATCTACCGACGGTATGATGATATCGTCCATATAAATATGTATATCGCCGTTTTTAATTAATTCATCAAATATAGTGTTTAAGTACCGCTGAAAAACGGCGGGCGAGTTGCATAGTCCAAATGGGACTCTGTTATATTCGTATAACCCGTCAGGTGTGATAAAGGCTGGCAATGCACGCGATTTGGAGTCTACTGGTATGTGGTGGAAACCATTCTTCAAATCTAGTGTTGTGAAGAATTTTACTTCTGTTAACGAATCGAGTTGATCATCCACACGGGGTGACGGATATTTATCCTTCACCGTTATTTTATTTAAATCGCGGTAATCTACGCACAATCGTAGCTCATTGTTCTTTTTACGCACTAACACTATAGGACTTGAAAAGTTTGACTTAGATGGGCTTACGATTCCATCTGCTATCATTTTATCTACCATTTCGCGGACGCGTGCGCGCTCTGTCAAAGCTAGTCGGCGCGGTCGATGATTAACTGGTACGTCAGATGTAAGTTTTATCTGCATAGCTGAAACTGGTACATCTGGGATTTGACCTGGTGGGGGTTGGGCTGCTTCACGAACCATCGCAAGGAGCTGACAACGCTCATCGAATGGGACGCTAACAGGAACCTGGAGATCGCTGAGCGTAATCTCCCGATATCTTCGCTTACGTCAATGAAGAAAACAGATAGAAGTTCATCTGAATTGGAGCTGTTAACTTCTTCTTCATGGTTTCGCGCATGGAGCACGAATCCACCGTCTTGTGATGCGAACTGCAAATGGTGACTTCGAAGAAAAGGAGCCCCCAAGAGTGGAAGATCTGGTTGTAGACCGTAGTTGTCGGACATGACGTAAAATGTAGTCGGTATCTCGATGTCATCTACGGCGGCTACTAGGTCGACCGTATCGGTAGCAGTAATATTGCCGCCAATACCACGCAATGGCTTATTGCATGGTTTGATGCTCACACCGAGGCTCATCGCAACGCTCGGTGAAATGAGGTTGACTGCGCTGCAGGTATCTGCGTACACAACAAGCTGTTTGATATTAAGACGGATACTTACCATAGCGATGTCGCTTTTTGGAGCTTCTATTAAATGTACAGTGTCGACTTTTGTTGTTGTGCAATTGGCTGCAATATGTCCCTTTTGTTGACACTTTGTACATTCAATACTTGGACAATCTCGAAGACGATGACCCTCTTTCAAACAAATGGGACATCTGTATCGTTTGTTCGATTTGTGTGTTTGTTGCTCGCTTTTCTTGTTTGTTTTCGATTTTTCAGTTAATGTAGCCGTACATCTCGGTGATTCTTCTGTGGTGTTTCTTTTCAGCGGATGATTCTTTCGCAGTACATCATTCACAGGTTTGTCAGCTGTCAGGCGGTTGTACTGTTCCACTCGTTGGATTAATTCTTTGATTGTGTGTGGTACAGGTTTGGTAACATGTTCGTATAATGCTTTATCACGAAATCCTCTTGCTATTATCCCAACTGTTTCAATTTCACTTATATTAGGCGCGCGTTTGGCTATTGCTACCATAGTATGCAGATAAGTTCTCGATGACTCATCATGCTTTTGTTTACGCCTATCTAAAGTACGAAGAATCTGGTGTACGCCAGGTGGAGTGCCAAACGTATTTTCGAATTCTTCTTGAAACTTCTCCCAACCGTATGTTGTCGGTAATGAACGACACCAAATGGCAGCACTACCCTTGAGTTTGAATCTAGCACATAAAAAAGTTTGTCGATCGGACAGATTATAGAGAACTTGTGCGGACTTGACACTTTCAATAAACATTTCGGCAATTGAACTTTCATAATCTGGGTTGAAGTCAATCACATGTTCAGCTGCGTCACGTACATTATTGTAATGTTGGCCTTGATTCCTTGTGTTCATATCACAGTCTGGAGTAGCGATAGTACGTGAAATAGCATCTTCCCGTCGTATAGGCATTGCAATGTTTACATTGTCAACTACTGACGGTGACGCAGTACTCTCGGCTTGCGCTATTTGTAAATAAGCAACGTCGTCTGAATTCTTCTTCACAGAATCGGACAATGTTTATAATTGTTTTTGAATTGCATTTAGCATTGTGGTAATTGCAGTAATTTCGGAGGGTTCTACTGTATCTTTCTTATTAGAAGGTTTTGTTTTTGGTTTACCTGTGTCAGCCATTTTGATTGTGTTGTCAACGGGTGGTCAACGGTGAGCAGGCGAAAACTGTTTTGGCGCTAAAAAGATGCTTCTAGTTACCGAATAGATATGCGAGGTAATATTCTTGTTGATTACAGCTCGGATTTCAATGGTACGCACTTAACTTTTTAACATAACCAATTCACACGTTTTCATGCGGCACTGGAACTGAGGTTTTACACAATCCCACTTCTGAATTATTGTAAGATAATAGTTATGCACTACTCCGAATACATATAAATGATTTATTACAATTAAATGAAATTACACGCATTTTTGTTTGGTTGTCTTGTAGTTCTGCTATGATGAGCGAGTTTTGGTCTTTACTTTTTATTTCCGTGGTTGATTTAATTGTACAAGTGATATGAAGTTCTTTCTCTAAAAATTTTGTTACTATTTCTTTTGCGTTTTGGCCTTGAGTATCCAAGCCTTTGATTGTGATGTTGTTAGTTCTACTTTTTTTATCCTGTTCTTCCATTCTTTTATGCAACATTTGGATTTCCCTCTTCATATCTTCTTTTTCTTTTTGCCATTGTAATTCTTTTTTCTTATGTTCTTCTTTTAGCTCCTCAATAGCTATTGTGTTTTTATTTATTCCATTTGTAAGTTCTTCGTGATTTTTTCTCAGTTGTTCTTTCATATCATTTACTGATTTGGATAATCCAAGTAGCATACTTTTCAATTCTTCAAATCCATCCATTTTTTGGTCTGTTTTAATTAGAGGGTTTTTATTTCTTCCGTTCCGTCCACTTTTTTAGTTGGAGATCTTGCTGTTCTTTTACTTGACCTGAAAATATCGTCTTTTTCTTTTTCTGTTGCCTCTCTTTTACGTTTTTCGACTGAATCACATCGATTCCTTTGGCCCGCACTCATTTATTCTACGCTACGCCACTGCTTTGGGTTGACCACTACTCTACGCGTGCTTGTCGCTTGCCGACCGACCGCAAAAAACCGAAGGTTACTACACTAAACAAATAAGAAAAAACTAAAAGGAAAAAATATATACATAGACAATGATTGGACAAAAGAAGAAAGAAGAATGAAATATGCAATTAGGAAAAAATCCATAGAAGAGAAAAGGCATAAAAAAGATGTAAAGAGTTATTACAATAAATTGAAAGTAGACAATAAAATGTTCATATGGAATTCGGGAAATGGTGCTCTGGAAGAATATAATGTAGAAGGAAAGAAAATAGTAAGAGATGAGACTAATCCAAAAAACTGACAAAAAATAAACAAGACGGAAGAAACATGGGAACGACTAAGCAAAGAAATGGGCACACGAACATCAGGAAAGAATTAAAATTAGCAACATGGAATGTAAGAGGTACAAATTCTCCAGGAGCATATAAGAATCTTGAGGCAAATTTTGCAAAGTATAATGTACACTTTGCAGCTCTGCAAGAAACAAAACAAAAAGGTAATAACATCGTCGAACTTGATAATTATATAGTCTTCCACAGTGGTTTCGAAACAAAACATCTAGGCACCGCCTTCATGGTCAAAAAAGAATTAAAGGGCTCAGTTATAGACTTCGCGCCAATATCTGACAGAATATGCAGATTGAGATTAAGAGGAAAATTTAGAAAGATAAGCATAGTAAATATTCATTCACCCACAAATGAAAAAGACGAAGAACAAAAAGATGAATTTTACGAGCAAGTTGCAGACATACTAAGTGGCATTCCAAAATATGATGTTAAACTTATAATAGCTGATATGAATGCAAAAATTGGGAGAGAGAATTGCTACAAAGATATTACTGGCGGATTTAGCAAGCATGAAGAATCCGACAATAACGGCATTAAACTAATTGAGTTCGCATCAGAAATGAATATGAAAATTAGTAGCACTTCCTTTCAGAGGAAGGACATTTACAAAAATACTTGGAACTCCCCAGATGGCACTTACTCAAACCAAATAGATCATGTCATGATAGAGAAGAAGCACAGTAAGCTAACTAAAGACGTTAAAAGCAGAAGAGGAGCAGAAGCGGAAACATCACTTTATGGGAATGGTGAAATTAAAACAAGAAATACCATCAAACACCAGAGAAAAGAAACATAATATGAAGAGGTATAACGTTGACATCTTAAGAGGCTGCTGCTCGAAATGTGTCTTTTTCTCCATAGTCCTGTGACTTTATTATAAATAATAAATTATTGAAATTTGGCATGAGCAATAATGAAGGTTGACTTTAGTTCGCTAAAGAGGCTTTTTTAAAAATAATTTGAAATAAATGTGTAATTTGGTATTAAAGTAGGTCAATTTGACGATATTTACTAATTTTGTAATAGTGTGGAGACTGTATTATTGTACTGATTTCGTTCTACTTTTGCACACTATGTAAGCAAACCTGTAAAAAGTTCGCTAGAGAGCCAAATTTGTATTATTGTTAATTATAACAAAATAAATTAAGTTTAAAATTCTCAATTTTAAAGTGTATTTTTCTATGGTTTGGATGACGAAATTTTGAAATTTGACTTAATAAGATATTAATATATGCTGTTTAAAAAAGATTTCAATTTAGAAAATGATATATTATTAATGCATTATAATGTTATTACAATTTAAAATTAATTAAATTTTAGTGTGTAGCTTGCTCACTAGATGTCTCTCGCAGACAATTCACGGACGGGTACGTCCCACTTTTATCGTCTATTTTGTGATTGGTTTAGCATCCCTTCTTACTTCTCTCCATGCTTCCATCAAAGAAAGTGAAAGTAGCAAACATTTTAGATTCTGCATTTATTTCAATTTGAAATATTTTCCAAAATATACAAGTGTTTACGGTTTTCTTATTTTTTTAATGGGTGATACTACAGGTCAAAAGAAAGCTAAAACCTTAAAACACATGTACGGAAACGTTGCGTTATCGAGTTACAGCCCTTTGAAGCTGCACCTCAACAAACATTTTTTTGTTAATAATTTTGGTACTACTGCACTAAAATTTTGAAACTTGATATTAGGGTACTACTATTTAGGTGCATATTTATACATTCTTCTGTTTCTTTATCTCAAGTTTTACATTGGTATTTTTTCATTTTTACTAATAAAATATATCAAACATTGCAAAAATACACAAAAAAGTTACTCTTGTTACAACTTGATAAAAGCAGTAGTTTTTCAGTTATTTAAATTTTTAAAAAATCAGTATCCAATAAAATAAAAAATAGGTAAAAACTAGTTACTGATTAAACTCATATAAATTCATTCTTGGACGCACAACTATACCATTACCGTTACAAATATTCATGACGAAACACCAAATCTGCATTTTCACCAGCACGAAACTTTTCCACTTTTTTTTTGTTAATGAGTAGAGAAATTTGCCAATACGATAAAAAACAGTACTCATAAACAGATTTTGTTCTTATTTCTTTATGTTCTATTTTCTGAGGCTAAGGTAACTTGATTTTATTTGAACTGTAAAGAGGCTGCTGCTCGAAATAAATTTTTTCTACAAACACTATTAAAAATTGAATTTTTAACAGGGCATCCTTTAATTAAAAATGCGATATTTCAATTCTAGTGTTAAAAGTAAATTACCTTGGTAATGACGAATGGAACAACAAATCGACATGTTTCACATATGTCAATTTTTTTTTACAAATACAAATTTAAATGAAATAAATGTGTTTGTGAAAAAATAGTGTATGATATACGTGTTAAAAGTGATTTTATTTTGTTCGAAGGTTTGGATCACACTTATGTCATAAATAACTATTTTTCAGACTAATACTGTGACATTATTATTAATAATAAAATGTAGATATTTGGCATAATGAATAACGAAGGTTCACTTTAATGCGCTACATAGCCTTTTTGTGAAAAAGTGTAAAATAAATTAGTAATATGTTATTAAAATAGGTCAATTTATCGACATGAGCCAGATGAGAATAAGCCTGCTTCCCTTGTAGTAGTCAGTCAGTTATCAATAATAATTAAAGATACAAGTACAAGTATTCCACCGTTTTCCGAAATCATGTCTAATTTTAAAAATGAACAACGCATTAATCTGAAATTATTTGTAAAATTGAAAAAAACACCGAGTGCGTGTTTGAAACTGTTGACGGATGTGTACGGACAGATATTAATATAATGACACGTACTCGAGTGTATGCACAATCTATTTGTCGAGGGACAAGAGAACGTTGAAAACAGATAGATGTTACATGGTGCCAAATCCGGCAAGTAAGGTGAATATTCTTATGCAATAATTTTCTCCTCAGCCAGAAACTGCTTTACAGCATTGTGGACAGGAGCATTGTCCCGGTGTATAAGTACGACAGATATTGCATGACGAATTAGGCATGGACGAAGTTTGTGCCAAAATGGTACCAGAAAACCTCAGCCAGGGACAGAAATATGTCCGGTAACAGATTTGCAGTGAGGTTGCCTCTACAGAGCCTGACTTGTCGAAAAAGATAATTAGATAAAACATAAATTTTCCAGTACCATCCGGAAACCAAGAAGCAATCAATGCACTGGAAAACTTCCACGTCACCGAGAATATTATCGCCAGATCGGTATTCTTAGCTACTATGAGAAAGAGAGCGAAGGGACTTGATTCCTCGAAAGAATTTTCATTGAGTTAGTGGTAGAGTTACAATGATATATGTCACCTTCAATCAATATGTACACATAGGTACTATAAATTCTGAGAATAATATACTTGACGCATTTAATCTTTATTATAAAATGGTAATTGTAATCAAAAAAATCTGATGTGGCCAGCACATAACCTCTCGCCAGATATTTTACCTGGTTGTACGCAAAAAACGAAAAATATTTTTAAATACAAATACATATATTCATGTCTCACTACAAAATAATTCTCACATACTCGTATATTTGCAAAATCTATGGGATATTTTAATATAAATTATGTACAATACATACTTTTTTTTATTTACATAATCTTCATAATAATGTACAAATATTTTTGACAGTGGCATACAAATATTTTTCACAGTGACATTTATGTGTCAATTACATACATTTGAATTTCTTGCCTTGTAGTAGTTTGATCTGAGATTTTTTACATCAAATTATTTTATATGCATTTATTTATCTCTAAATCTATAGAAGACATAATAATAAATTTATATTTATCGAATAAAGAATTTAACGTTCTTTAATATAAGTATTTACATAAATTTTCGATAAATAATATGCTTATTCACTAAAATCTGGATATGCGATTTTTAGCATGAATACAATACCTCTCTTAGCGAGAGGTAAAAATCAGATTCAATCTTGTTGTGGTGTACTGCTTGGTATAATCATCAAAAAACATTTCCTGCTATAAGCTATAGGCAGCTTTTTATATTTAAATTTTAATTTAAAAAAAACCATTATGGTTATTCTGTTTTAGAGAAAAACGGCTATGATTTCTCTCTTTTAACCTCTGAAATGTATAGCCGGCATGGTAGTTCTGATGGTTCAGATTTTTAAACCGTTGTTGCGGAGTCATAAGGCTTGGACAGTGAAAGTGCTAGCCTGTAGCCTGTCTCCTGTCTCCCTTCAATATTTCGTAAATAGGGGTGTATACTCTGTAGAAGTGGGGGTATTTGCGGCCCAACCTTCTGCCTTCTTCGTCTCCCACGTCGCGGGCAAGCTTACCTCACCGTGAAAGTGACAGCAGGCTCTTAAAAATAGAAAATAAAAAACAAGAACTGAGCAAAAGTCTGCAAAGTAGACTACTAGTAGAACCGATACCAGAAAATATGAACGATACCTGGCAACAATTAGAAGTAGCATTAAATGAGGGGTGTGAACAAGTATTAGGAAAATCTAAAAGAAATAAAGATACAAAATGGTTTGATCAGGAATGTAGAGATGCGATGTTAAAAAAGAATGAAGCTAGAATCAAGCTTCTACAAAACAACAACGAAAGAAATAAAAGGTACTACATTACACTCAAGAATAAATATAAAAACCTATGTAGAAAAAAGAAAAGAGAAGGTATAAATGACAAACTAAAAGAAATAGAAAATAATTTCAAAGATAAAGTCATTAGGAACTTTTATCAAGAGGTAAAGAAACAAAAAGTAAGATACAAACAGAAAGATAATTACTGTAGAGATAAAGAGGACAAATTAGTTTCCGGCGAAGAGAAGCTGATAAGGTGGAGACAGTATTTCAATGAACTATTCAATGAAGAAATAGAAACTGATTGCGAAACGATACAAAGAAGAGAGATAGGAAATGAAGAACATATAGAACCACCACAAAATAGCGACATCATAAAAATTTTAAACAACTTAAAAAATCTGATGTGGCCAGCACATTACCTTCCATCAGTTCTATGTATTTTGTATAAATGTCATACAGAAAGTTCCTTGCAAAAGATTATATTTCTTGTACATTACCTTAAGGCAGTTGTATGTATTTTATACAAATTCCATACAGAAAGTTTCTAACAAAAGATCTTATATTTCCAGTAAAATTATAACATAAACATACTGTCAACTGCACTTGACACTGACACCTTTCAATCAGAATTTTCTTAATGTAGCAGCTGTTTCCAGAGTTATAGCAAAGCTGACTAATATATATGATATTTAATTTCTTTATAATTTTTTAACTCGATGTCCATTTAATATGAAGTATAAAATGCATTCAAATCGTATAGAGAATAAATAATTCTTTAATATTTATAATAACATCAAATGTGAAAAAATGATATTTAACATCGTTTTTTCAAGAAAAACTGTTAAAATCTTCAAATGAGGGTACTTCCGGTTGACCAATTATAACCAAAATCTAATCAGCTCTTCACACGGATGTAAAGAAGAGGAATACGAAAGAATTGTAATTTTTGGAATTGTAGTATTAGAGTTATCGCATTAGAAAATTTTGTCACACACAGACACACACACACACACACACACACACACACACACACACACACACACACACACACACACATACACATACATACACACACACACACACACACACACACACACACACACACACACACACACATACAGACATCATCGTAAAAATAGTAAAATCGTATTCTAGGGACCCTAAAACCTGCTTATTCATCAAAAACTCACCACCGAATTTTTTGACCAAAGACAATACCTTCCTTACCTAAAGGTGACGGAAGGTAAAAACAACAAAAGCTCAGGTGAAAATGGTATTCCGGCTGAAATCTACAAATATGGAGGAGAACAATTGCAAGAACAACTATGTAACATCATTCAAGAAGTGTGGGAAACTGAAACTATGCCTGACAGATGGAAAGAAGTAGTAATTTTTCCCATTTACAAGAAAGGAGACCGTACCATATGTGGAAACTATAGAGGTATTGCCTTGTTAGATACCGCGTACAAAATTTTCGCAACTTGTATTAGGGATATATTAAAAGAAAGTGCAGAGTCACTTATAGGGGAATATCAGGCTGGCTTCAGGAGCGGCAGATCTACAAGAGATCAGGTCTTTTCTTTGAAGGCAATAATGGCAAATAGCTTTGAACATAACTTACCGTTACATCTACTATTTATAGATTTCAAGCAGGCATATGATTCTATTAAGAAAGATAAATTGTATGAAATAATGGGAGAACTGGGAATACCGGAAAAATTAATAAGACTTGTACGAATGACTCAGAGTAATAACAAGTGTAAAGTAGTCATCAATGGAACAACATCTGAAAACTTTAGTGTAGAAAGAGGACTGAGACAGGGGGACCCGATATCAGCTCTATTATTCAATCTGGCACTAGAATGGATTATGAGAAAATCAAGTATATTTACATCCGGTGTCCTATACCATAAGAAACACCAAATTCTAGTGTATGCCGATGACATAGTCATTTTGACAAGGACAAAGGAAGAAATGGCAGAAGTTTTTAAAAGACTGGAAAATACAGCACTAATGGTAGGACTGCAGGTAAATGAAGAGAAAACTAAATATATGAAGCTAAGCCTAAACCAACAAACAGAAAACACACCGTTGAAAATAAAAAGTGAGAGTAACAAAATGTACATGTTCGACCAAGTCAGCTGTTTTAATTATCTAGGCGTGTTAATAACAGACAAGAACGAAGAAGAAGTTGAATTAGAAGCAAGAATTGCTAAAGGAAGTAAAACCGTAGGAGCACTACATGGGTTTCTTAAATCTAAAGAAATAAAGTGGGCAACTAAAGTTAGAGTATACAAATCTATAATTTGACCAACAGTTCTCTACGGCTGTGAATTATGGACGCAGAAAAGTGATAAACTCAAGTTAGAAATTTGGGAAAGGAAAATCTTAAGGAAGATCTATGGTGGAATAAAAGGAGGACCTATAATAAGGCGAAGGACAAACGCGGAAGTAATGAACTTATATAATGACAGTGCAATAACGGGAGTGATCAGTGCGCAAAGGTTAAGATGGTTAAAGCACATAATGCGGATGCCGGAAAGTAGAACAGTTAAAATAGTGTACAAAGGTGGGATAATTGCGAAAAAGAGGAGGGGGCGACCAAGAGAGAAGTGGAAGGATGCAGTGATCAAAGACATAGAACTATTAAATGTGACAAACTGGGAAACAAAATCGCTAAATAGGAAACTCTGGAAAGAAATATGCAATCAAGCCATGGGCCTGTAAGGCCTGCAGCGCTTACTTATAAACGAAATTACAATTAACACAAAATACAAATTACGATTATTTTTTTGCAACAAGGCGGGCTACCGCATTCTATTCTTAGTGCCCGAGCGGCGGGCAAGATGTCGCCACTCTGCGCTCGGCAGGGACGTACTAGCACTTTTGGATAGGTTAGGAATTTCTTACAATATAAAATGAAACTTGCATTTATATGCCAAAAGGCAAACTTTTAACTAACAGGTAACGAATATTTTTAAAATCCAATCGAAAGTAATTATCATTCTTTAGCAAAAGAATATTTCAAACATTATTATCATTTCAAAAATATTTTACAATACAATCGTAAGTAACAGATAATGACAATTAAAACTCATTAGTGATGAACAAATATTTATCTCAAATTATTATCAATAATTGCCGTTTATCAGGCCTGACGCCACTTAATGATAAGAGGGGGCTCTCAGATAGGGTATCATATGTTATAAGTACTCTTGAATAATACACACTTCTAATATTAAATTATTTATTTTTAAATTCTTTATGACACTTAGCATCTTGTTATTATTTTAATTATATTATTTTTTTGTGACTAGATCTACAAATTTCACAATAATCCAACACCTTCCCTTATTGTGGAATTTGTAAATATGTTTTACAAATGTTTATTTCATTTTTCAATTTTATATTTCATCTTTTTAAATTTTACAGCATTGTTAGGTATAGATAATGCATCGGCATTTTGATTTTTAGTGTTACAATAAACAATATTAATAATATTTTTCTGAACATAATCACGGATAAAATGATATCGGATGTCGATATGCTTAGTTCTTTGATTTACAATTTTATTTATCACAATTTTGATTGCACTCTGATTATCAACATTCAAGATCATTTTTGATTTAATTCCAATATCAGACAGTATTGAATTTATATATATATATATATATATATATATATATATATATATATATATATATATATATATATATAATAATAATAATTCCTTTGTGCATACAGCAGCTGCGATATATTCTGCGTCGGTGGTTGACTGCGCTACTGTACTTTGCTTTTTCGAACCCCAAGCAACTGGTCATCCATTATAAAATATTACGTAACCACTTCCACTCTTCCTTGAATCGGGATCATTCGCGTAATCTGCATCTGTATAACCCATTAATTCCATTCCTTCATTTGTCTTATCATTTGTATAGCATATACCTTCTTTCCTATGTCCGTTTAAATAACTCAAGATCCGTTTTATATTACAAATATCTTGATTTCCAGGATTTTATACATTTCTACTTTCATACGCAACTGTGAAACTTATATCTGGTCTTGTCTTCGTTGAAATGTATAAAAGACTTCCAACCATATCCCTGTACAAGTCTTTTCCTATATTCTTTTCTTGTTTTAGGATTATATCTGTTTTCGTATTTCTGCTCAGCTATTGGTGTTTCAACATTCTTGCTATCCTTCATCCTGTATTTTCTAATATTTCTTCAATATATTCTTCTTGACTTATCTTCAATATATTTGTCCAGTCAAGATTCAATCCTAAAAATTTTTGCACTCTATCTTCAATTTTCAATTCGAATTCTTTTGTTAATTTTTGCAAGAATTATTTGCTTTGTTTTTGTTTTTTGTGACTAATAAACCGTCGTCTACGTGAATAGCTATAATGACACATTCATTCATAAAAACGCATGGAACTGTTTTCAAGGGTTTTAAATTATTTTCTTTAAAGAAATTTCTGAGGCGCTTGTTCCACAGAAGTGCAGCTTGCTTAAGTACATACAACGCCTTTTTCAATAAACAAATTTTTCTCCTAGTTTATTTGGTTTTAAATCTTTCTGGAACTTCCATCATTACTTCTTCATCTATTATTCCATTCAAAAGGCAGATTTTACGTAAAATTTCTTTATTCATCATCTTTCTTTTACACTCAGTCCTAGAAGCAATCTTAGCAACGTTGTGTTTATAACTGGACTGTATGTTTCATTTTGCATCAATCTTTGTTTGAAACCTCTTACGACTAATCTCGCTTTATATCTTCCGCCTTCCTTGACTTTGAAAACCCATTTTGATGTTAATGGCTTCCTATTATTTGCTTTTGTTTCATCAGCGTATTCATAATCTTCTCTTTCTTCTTGTTTATTCTCTTTAAAAATTACATCTTTGGACATCATAATTATTCTTTTCTTTCCATAAGCGATACGCATTTAATCTATAACCGACAAATATAATTTCTTCGCTTCTATTTTCTAATTTTCGCAGTGAGCCTAAACGCTTTGCATATACTTTACTTCCAATGATTTTAATTCTTTTCAAATCAGGTTTTCTTTTATTCCATTTCTCATACGGTGCAATATTTCAAGTACTCCTGTAGGACTTCTATTTATAAGGTATACTGCAGTGTACGCGGCTTCTCCCCACAGTTCGTTTTTTTATTTCTCCATCTAACAGTAATGCTCTTACTCTTTCCATAATTGTTCTGTGAATCTTTCCGCTTTTTAATTTACTTGTGGGATATATGGAACCCTATAATTCAAAGCAATACCTTTCTCTCTACACTATTTCTGCAAACTTCTTGATGTGAGCTCTCTACCGTTGTCACATCGTATTCGGTGTACTTTTAAATTCTTTTCTGCTTACGCTTCCATAACATAGTTTTTAAGACATATTTCTGTTTCATTTTTGTGTGTCAATAGATATATTTTACAAAAATGGCTGTAGTCATCCATAAGTGAAAGTATGTATTTCTTTCCATTGTAAGTTACTGGATCAATTGGGCCGCATATATCAGTGTGAATGAGCTGCAATATTCTATTAGTTTTATATGTTCCAGCTTTGAACGGCTGTCTTGATTGTTTAGCTTTTCAACATACGTGACATAACATGTTTTCTATATCTTGTTTCTTCATTTTCATACCTGTACTCATATTTTCTAACATTTTTAGACTTTTTAAATTTACGTGACCCATTTTTCTATGACATTGCATAATTTATTCCGCATTTGTAAGCATTGTATGTTCTTTCTTCAACGTAATACAATAAGACCATTTTTCTTCTTACCTGTTAAAACTTCTTTTCCGTCTTTAGTTATCACGACTTTTTTTACCTGTGAAAAGAACTTCACCTCCTTTTTCTGTAACTTTATTGACGCTTAACAAATTTTGAGATCAATCAGGCACACATAAAACATTTTTAAATTGTAATTGTCTACATACAAGTTACCAACTGCAAAGGCGTTCATAGTAGAGCCTTTTTATGCTACTTCTATTCTTGAATTATATGCTTTCACATCATTTAATAAAGTTACACTATTTATCATATGTTTTTTTGAGCTAGAATCGACTGCGAATTCTTCACTTGGCATATTTACTACGTGTTTGACAGTTAAAAATGACAAATTATTTTTATCACGAAAGAAGCATCTGTCTTTAATATGGTTTGTCTTTTTGCAAATTTCACATGCTTTCTTATTATAATAGCATGAATTTTCATTGTGGCCATCACGTTTACATATTTTACAGAAAATGTTTTTTTGTATATTTTTATATTTAGGACAAAATTTCGAGATATGACCAGTCTCATTACATTTAAAACATGTTATTGATTTTGACATTTGTTGTTTACGATTTGATCCTACCTAGAATGCAATTTGTCTACTCTCACATTCTTTATCTTTTCTCATTTTTTCTTCTATTGTTAATCTTGACACTAGGTTTTAAATTTTTCTTTCTCCTTTCTCTGTTGATTTCCAAATAGATTGGAAACTCTTGAATTCTTCTGGTAAAGCTGTTAGTATTCGCATTATTACCATATCCTTGTCAATTTTATTTCCAACAGCATTCAATCTGTGAGCCAAATTTCGGATTTTGGAAATATTGGTCATCATGTCTACATTCTTGTCAAATTGAAATGTGTAGAATTCTTGTAAGAGTGTATTCTTCCTGTGAGAATCATCCCTGTCGTAAATTTTACATAGTGTCTTGAACATTTCTTCTGCTGATTCGCACGAAATTATATGGGGTAATATACTTTTGTCAATTGTCTCAATTATAAATTTCTGAGCTTTAGCATCACTCTGCATAAACGATTTTTAAAATTTCATGACTTATCCTTCTACAATATTCATTAAATTGCTTGCTTTAAATGTAATTGTCATTTCAAATTTCCATATTTGCAACGATTCGCTGTCATTTAGCACCAGAATGTTAGATAAATTGCATTAACCATTTTCAGTTCTTCTTTTTTTCCTTTATATTAACTCTTATTCTATTCTTCTTCTGGTGATCCCTGGGCCCATAACCTTGTTACAAGTACTCTTGAATAATACACCTTTCTAATATTAAATTATTTATTTTTATATTCTTTATGACACTTGACACCTTGTTATTATTTTTATTAAATTATTTTTTGTGACTAGATCTACATATTTCACAATAATCCAAGATCATATACTACTAATAGCTTACTGTCGCCGTGGATATCAGGAATCATGTCTAAATATTTGGTTGGGGTAGTAATGGTACTTTTATGTTTGTGGTGGTGTCATTTTTGTGAATTTTTTCTTAATTAAATTAGGACTAAAAGTTATATGATAAGGGAATTCTGGTTCTGAGTCATATGAGTTATTATTAATTTTTATTGATTCTAAATCAGAATCTGAGTGGAACTGATTACTATGTGATAAGTGCAAATCACAAAGAAAAAAGGGGGAATATCATTATTATGTAGTATATGGGAAATTAAAAAGAACTACATTCTCGTAATAAAAGCTAAATAACATTGAGATTAGGATCCTTATTGCAGTGGAAGTATTTGATGTACACGACGCATACCTGAACTCATTTAAAATGTGACATTTCCCCTTTTTGCCGTGTGGTCTTCATATGTATTTTGATATTAAAAGTAATTGTTAAATTATCTATTACAAAAAAGTAGATACACAAACCATAACTTTTTATATTTTATAAAAGAATAAGGACATCAAAAGTAGGATTTTTAACTATAAAAGAATAATAAGGTCGTAGTGTCTACAATTTTAATTTTATATATTATTTTTTATATAATACAATTACAACATAGTCAAAAAATTGGAAATAATTAAATACATACGAATTTAAAGACATATACAGAAAATATTTATGTTAAACAAACAAGTCGTGACATTTTTATTTATTCTATACATTAGGAAATAGAATAAGTTTATTTAATTTGTTCCTTATACTAGCTTTGTTGCCATGCTCGTTTAAAGAAGTCTTCATGGCAAAAGAGTAACCACGAATATCTATATACATGTTGGTGACTTTCTACAAAATTTGTTATTCGTGAATTTCTTCACCTAGAGCATGTATACCCGGATGAATCGGTAGAAACAATTTGTCACCAAAATATATTGCATTAGCCAAGCTTCTTAACAGGATGTAATTTCTTCTTCATGTTCATCGTTAATTCGTTGAACTGGTACTAGTTGACGCATGCGTACTTCTTACTGTTAGAAAGAGATAGCTACCCCACCATGACAGTTGAGTGGATACAGCTCGTGCCGTTGTAAAGAGATAAGAGTTGCCGGTCCATTTTGTATATAGAGGTCACTGGCGCCAAAGATACTACTAAACTTCATTTTGTGGACGTTGTTCTGCAGAGGTAGTTGCGTTTTGTAATTTCATTATGAATAACGTCAATTCAAATAAAAAATTGTTAGCTGCAATAATTGTTGGAGTACTGGGTTACACAGTGATACAAAAAATAAAAAAAATCAGAACATCGCTGGTGGACTAGACTATGGCTGGAGAAAAGACATAAAAATCGCAGTGTTTTAGTTATCGCACACAACGAATTATGAATAGAAGATAAATAAATTACTGAAACTTTCTTCGAATGAAAGACCATTTCTTAAAAATCATGGACATAGTTCGAAATTAAAGTGAGAAACGTGACACTCATCTAAGGCAGTGTTTTTCGGCACATGGAAGTTGGGCATTATTCTATCTAGTGTACACATAAAAAAATAATCCTTTTATCGTCACTAGTTGAAGGGTACGACGCGAGTATATAGGTGAATAAGGTCCATCTTAAAATGCTTGAAAGAGGCGGATTTGTATGGGCTTCTCATTTACTTCATATTTTATTTTTACAAATTTGTATAAGTAATTCAAAATACACTTTCTATAAATTATAGATCAAGATATTTATACTAATACTACGTAAAATTATTGGTTGAAAAACTTTGTTGGTAACGATTAATGAGTATTCTAATAGGATTTGGACGGAAATTTAAAAGGAGACAGAAGAAATGCAAAGAATAACGCATGTAAATATTAATTAACTTTAATACTTATTTTTTGATGTTGTATTATATGATAATAACATTTAGCAGTTGAAAATCGCACTTTGCCCGGCGTATTTATTATAATATTCAGGCAATTTTGTGTGGTATAAAACTTCTTCATTTCTTTACAAATCAGTTAAAACGCTGTCTGTTCAGGCCCGATTATTTTGCTTCATATTATTTCCAATTTCAATATAAACAAACGCTCACCATTGTTTAAATAATATCAGGAAATAACAAGAACGCTGTCTCTTTAGAAAATGATTTTACACATGGTTCAAGCAACCGCATTGCGCACGCCCGCATCAACATCCAATCATAACGCAGCTTTCAACAAAATGAATACAGACTGCTGTATTTATCAAAATTTTTACTTGACGTCATGTAAATACAGTTTTCATTAAAAGTTCTGTCAAAACGGTTTTTATAAAAATATTTAAGTCCATTTTTATAAAAAAAATTACAGTGGGATACCGGCTTTAGTTTAAGTTAGATTGACAGTAGTAACCAGTGAAAAAGATATAGATAGCTGTGTACGCACAAGATGTAGTCACGCTGTAAGAAATAGAAGAACCTACGAATCAATAAATAAAGTAATACTCTTATTAATTTATAATAATAATTGAGTAATTATTATACAAAAATGTGAATTTTAATTTAGATGTAACGTTGGCAACACTGAACAAAGCAAGTGTTGGCAATGACTAGTAACATAGAAAATAGATATACATTGACCTAGTAACAAAACTACAATCATGTTCATCTGTTAACATCTATTGATGACCTGTAAATATTTTGAATAATAAAGTCATTATTACACAGATAATTCCTGGTGGTGACTTATAGACGAGTAATTCATGAGCATTTCAGAATAAAGAATAATGCTAGCATTAACAATTTATGTGAATTGTAAACGTATGAAGTTTTGGTTATGATTAGACAGTTTAAATTCACTGATATTCTCTAAGGTGTCACAGTAATCGTTTCAGGATATGTGAAAATATAGTTTAATGTTTTTATTTTAGGCATTTCGAAAAGAAATATATATTCTTACTGAGACTATCCGTGAAGAATTTTGGAGCGATTATGAAACAGCTCCTCAGGAAGAAAAAGATCTAATAGAAAAGTATGGGCTATCTGTTCTACAATACAACACATTCCAAGCAGCATCTATGTTCAGTGCAGGGCCACTCTGGATAGTAAAGCCATTGTTAGAAATGTATCTTCTGCCATCACAAGATCCAACAAAACCGATCGAAAGAATTTTACCTTTTAAAAACTGGGTGCCATTCCACCTAGGTTTGTTAAAAAATATATAATGAAGATGTCCTGGGTTAATTCAATGAAATTATAAATATTTTTCATGATTTGAAAATGAAAATCATGCTAATTTATTAATAAAATTGTGCCAATCCTTAAAATTAAGTAAAAATAAGCACTAAATACATATTTCTAGAACAATGTTCTCATTTCGATAGTAAATATTACAGGAAACCGTATTGAGAGGGCAAAGAGAAATTAGGATTACACTACATGTCAGAGGTCCTAGATTTTAACTCTTATTTTCACTTAATTTTAAGATGAGCAATCATTTTAATTTTATTATTATTAAAAAATATTAGCCTTATGGCCGGTTCACCAATATTTTAAATGCGATTTAAACAAAACTTAAATTAAAATCAACACAATATTTTATCTACGAGTAATAAATAATACTAATATTGAATATGTGGAATTTTTTGTTGGATAATGCTATATATAAATCCCTCAGGTAATAATTATCCGGGAATAATGGTCATTATTCCCTCTGATGACACATTTTCATCACCAACGTTATATCACAATAAATTGCTTAGGCCGCGTTCAGCACGGCACAGCGCTGAGCAACGAAGTTTGTCGAATACAGTTGCTGGACCAATCGCATTGTCCATTCATTGCGTTCGGCATACGTCGGCACTCAGCGCTGTGCCGTGCTGAACGCGGCCAATGTTAACCTAATTTCAATAAAAAGTACGTCATGTGGATTATTTAATTTGCGGTTATGAAACGAAATTATAAAAAAAATCTTATATATAATACATTAATCGAAGGTATATATAGTATACAACTTGCTACAATAAGTTTTAATCCATTATAGTACATAAAATGTCCAACCTTTTTTTATCTTTTTGTTCAAATGCCATATGGCTATTGCTATTAATACAAAATTGAGTAAATTCAATAATTAATTTATGGGTCTAAATATCGCATAATCTACATGGTTGGTATCATTTAATGCACATTTTTTATCATTCTACTTATACCACAACCATTGTTCTCAGTTAAAACGGGGGGAACAATCTGCAAAAAACTAATTTCCCATGTTAATCTTTCATATGCACCTTGAAAAAACACCGTATAATTTTGGTATATTTCCCAATTGAATATTGGTTTAACCGGCCATTAGATTCAATAATATTCAAAAAATTTAGAATTATTTCGCAACTCTCATAAGAATAATTAATTTTAATTTGTTGTATTCGCCATGCTATACTGAAAATTCTTTAAACATTCCTATAGTAAATTGACATTTTTCTCTAAAATGCAAAGATGTTCCTCCAATAATTTTAGCTCTGCAGATGCTGTCAATAAATTGAAACAATGGGGTCCGCCAGTATTTTTAATATTATGTGACGTAATGTTACGTTCATTTTGTTCTCAAACAGTGCAGTTTGCTAATAATTGTAGTCACAGAAACTGATCTACTCTTATAAAATTATTGTCACTCCAATGAACAAATTTTCATAAAATTTATAGGCCTGCAGCGCACACCCATTTTAACGCCCTAACCGATGAGATTGAGGTAACCGGTTCAAACCAATTGCAATTTATAGTAGATGTAAAAATGCATCTACAGTTGATTTTGACCGAAGTTTGGACAATGCCGACACATATAAAAACAATAAAAATGCATTTTTTTTCAGTACGCTGTTCAAACGGAATTTACACTTTACCTCGCCATATCTTAGCTAATTTTATATATATATATATCGATTTGATATTTTAACACAATTAAGATTAAGTGAAACTTGAAATAATAACATTTATTCGAGCTCTTAATATCAGTTAGAAACAAAATGGCGAATTTTTAAAAAAATTCCAACCAATTTGTGAGATTCTTTTTTCGAATTAAAAAGTTGTGTTATGAATTTTTGAAATTCGCATTTTTCTTTATTCCACAGTGTAGTCGAATACTTGAAGAAGTTTTCTGGAAAGTTTCAGATCAAAATATGCAGCGGTTCAAAAATTACAGCAATATTCAGTGGACGCTCGAAATCGCGCGCCGCGCTCTCTCGTGTATGAACTACTTCTAAATCAGACTTATTGCATATTATTGAAAAAAACGTGTCTATAAATGCGAAACCAAATTTATCTGAACCGTCGATATGCATAGTAGATGTAATGGCGGAAATTCAGAGCTTGACCACGAAGAATATGAAGTTTTTTGAAGATAGTGGTCGATATTTCATTGATAAATTACGAAAATTGATAGAAAGCTATACAGAAGTCCATTATATATTTGATCGATATGACAGCGTTCTGAATCCGAAAAATCAAGAAAGAGTTCGCAGGTATGGTAAAAACTCTTATCATTACGATATTACTGCTAACCGCCCACTTCCTGTATGGGTCAAGTTACCTACTTGGAAGTGATGCAAATAAAAAAAAACCCCTGGTATTATTTATATGTAAATACATTGAAATGAAAATTCACATGCCAACTAGTCATTCTCATGTAAAAAAAATATACTTATCCGGTGGGTATGAAACAGGTATTACAACAAAGTTAATAACCGAGAATGGTTCGCAAGAATTCCCAATTTTATCCGCGAACCATATTGAAGCAGATAAACGAATTATAACACATTTATGTTATATATTTGAAAATTACTCTGAAGCAAGTATTGTAATTAAATCGCCTGAAACGAACGTTTTTATTCTCGCGATTGCTCATAGTACAAAAATTCGATCCAATATTCGCGTGTGGTTTCAAACTGGAACAATAACGACAAAAAAAGATTTAAAACGATATATTCCAATTAACAGCGTCATTGAAGAATTGGGAAAAGAATTGAGTTTTGCACTTCTATCGATACATGCACTTACAGGATGCGATAATATCTTGTCGTTTTACAACATTGGAAAAACGAAAGCGTTTAAAGCAGCGCTGAAATTAAATGATGACGAATTGATGTTGCTGGGTAATTTGGAAAAAGGATTATCAGATGAGATTATTGATGTATGCACTCATACCTAGAATATATTCCAAAATTTCACAGAAATATTAATCAGTTCCGTGTTATGCTTTCGACCATCAAAATAATCGCAGTTGACAACCTTCCACCATCACAACCTGCGCTTCTTTAACATTTAAAAAGGTGTCATTGGCAAACTTACGTTTGGTATAATGCACACAAATCAATAATTGAATTTCTTGATTTAACAACTTGTGGTTGGATATGCGAAGGAAATATCATTATACCAGTAATGTTCGAAGGGCCAAGTAGTCTAGTGTCTAGAATTACTACAGAAATATATTTGCAATTGTAGTGCGAAATCTATTTCATACAGTCAAGCTGAATCGTGCACTTGCTTTTCCCAAAAAATAAAATTTTGCCCACTATGTAAATGCGCCTCAAAATGTTTTTCACAACCCATACAAGACGAAAACGAAAATTAATATGTATGGATAAAGCAGATATACAAAGACTGTTTATATACATATTTAATCAAGCATGAAAGGAGAAAACTGTTCCAATAGACAAATAGTACATACAAGCTAGAGCGCGGCGCGGCGCGCGATTTCGAGCATCGACTGAATATTGTTGTAATTTTTGAACCGCTCCATATTCTAACCTGAAACTTTCCAGAAAACTTCTTCAAGTATTCGACTACACTGTGGAATAAAGAAAAATGAGAATTTCAAAAATTCATAACACAACATTTTAATTCGAAAAAAGAATCTAACAAATTGGTTAGAATTTTTAAAAAAATTCGCCATTTTGTTTCTAACTGATATTAAGAGCTCGAATAAATGTTATTATTTCAAGTTTCACTTAATCTTAATTGTGTTAAAATTTCAAATCGATATATATAAAATTAGCTAAGATATGGCGAGGTAAATTGTAAATTCCGTTTGAACAGCGTACTGAAAAAAAAATGCATTTTTATTGTTTTTATATGTGTCGGCATTGTCCAAACTTCGGTCAAAATCAACTGTAGATGCATTTTTACATCTACTATCTATTGCAATTGGTTTGAACCGGTTACCTCACCTTCATCGCTTTTTTCATTTCTAGAGCAGTTTTCGGGTATGAGCTGCAGGCCTATTAGACATTATGATAGATTAGAAATAATTTTTTTTCAAAATATATTAATGAATCAAATGTTAATAATGAAATATTTTATTGTATATGACATTTATAATTGGTATATTTTTAAGACCTCGGCAGAGTCCCGAACGCCGGACTGTGTTCAAAAATTTTAAATCCCGAAGAGGCGTGACGGTTGACGGACCAAATAAATCATAAAGAGAAAGGTTCGGGACTTGTGCAAAAATAGAAAACCCGAATGCAGGACCATTGATAAACACCTTACTTAACTTGTATATTTCTGTAAAACAACAACAAAACCTATACCTAACGCATAAAAAACTCGGCCTTAGTTTTCTAAGCATGAATTTTGTACGTTACGTTAGTTAATGTTAAAATGTTTTTAAGAAAATTGCGTAAAACACGCTTATACGGGATTTTAATTTTTTTAAACAACCCCGCATTCGGGACTTTAGACACTTTCATATTTTTATGGTACCTACCAGTACCTACCCAAGCATGGGAATAACCCAATAGAATAACAATTGCTGTGATCTTCATGTACACCTATACCAAAATTTTATTCACTAAGTTTCTGAACAAACTTTATTAATTTAGAAAGAGCTATACAAAACTGGTGTTTAAGAATACTGCATTATTTTTAGTAATCGGTTCCTCTTGTTTCAGTACTGAAAACACCTTACGACTTTTTAGTCATTTTCAAAACTATATATTTTTAAAATTTTACATTGTTGCAGAACCCCGTGTTTATTTAAAATATATTTTTCAACCTTACTATTCTGTGAGTCTGAAACTTCTTCGATTTCCCCCTTGTCGTAAGAAATACAGGATAAATTTATTCACAGAATTTATTCGTCTACTCTAGGAGCATAACGTATAATTATTTTTACATACATATACAGAATGTTGTATTACGGCTTGGCGAGAATCGTTTTTCTTTTTTTTTTTAATGGAAAAACCAATCTTGCGAAAGATTCATATCAATAAATTATTATTACCTAATCAAACTAATATTAATAATAAATACTTTTATTTATTGGCTAATGGTAACTACTGTTAATTTTGCAATTGCTTCTTAATTAAAAAACAATTTCCATGGTATACTAGATTTAGTGTTTAATTGAACAAATAAATTTAGACAAAAACAGGGCCGGTTTTACCATAAGGCGGTTGAGGCGACCGCTGCCAGGCCTCCGATTTTAACCGGTCTCATAAAAATTAGGATTTGCTTTTATAAAGGGTGTAACACAAAAAGCGGACCATAAGCGTTTAACATAGGAAAACTATTTCTTCTTGGTCAAAAATGGCCTATTGATTTTAGACAATATTTTTTCGATTAAATATTATTTAGATAATTAAATTCTGCATCTAATTCAGTAACCATATTTCATTTTGCATGTTCCGTAACCGAGCAAATTAAATTTAAAATTATATAAAAGTTACGTCTTTAAAGTGTTAGCCATGGTGTTGAAATAAAATCACAAACAAATGTAATGACATTTTACCTGTCAGAAATTATAAAATATAATTTGCTTCAAAATAATGAATAAGTTACTTTTCTTCGAGTGAAGAATTCTTCATTTTCAATAATAATGACTCCCAACAGATATAGATAATTTGACAGATGTTTTTGACAAGTCAAATGTCATTACATTTGTTTGTGATTTTAATTCAAAACCATGGCTAACACTATAAAAAGTTACTTTTACTCGGTTATGGAACGTGCCAAAAACAATATGATTACTGGAAAAGATGCAGAATTTAATTCTCTAAAATATTTATTTAAAAAATTATTGTCTAAAATTAATAGGCCACTTTTGACCAAGGAAAAACTGTTTTCCTATGTTAAACGCCTATGGCCTGCTATCCATGTTACACCCTGAATATAAACCAATAATTATTTTTTTCTACAATTATGCGTGAAAAAAATGTTCTCAAATTCATAGTAAGCGCCTGATTCAGTTAGTATTTACTTAGGAATATGAGAATGTGATTTTACCTCTGTGTAGTGAATAATAATTAATTTTGTGATCTGTGCATGTGACTTATTATTTCTGTACTTGACTATTTGAATTTGAGATTTTCTATCTGAATATGCATTATTATTATTATTATTATTATTATTATTATTATTATTATTATTATTATTATTATTATTATTATTATTATTATTATTATTATTATTATTATTATTATTTTGGCCTCCAATATCCTTCTGCTTTAGGCCTCCAAATTTGTAAAATCCGAAATTATACATGTAACGATAATACAGGAAAAAACACAAATGAATAATAAAATATATGTTCCATTTGAAAATGACGAGTTATAGTCTTTTGAAACTGAGTATATTTGATTCACTTTATTTAGCACCCTGTACAGAAAAAAATCCTTAATTTTTACTGTTAAAATAACTTCAGTACGCCTTTGCCCAATAAAATTTGATTTTTCAAGGGATTATTTTTTGACATTTCTTAAAACCAATAAATTGGTTCATTCTTTGTCACATGTCTGCCTTTTAACCAATCCTGTCATTATTATAATGAGAATAAATCTCTAGTGATTATTCCCGAGTATAATCTCTGTAACTTTTGTTTTTGTCGACGTATGTCAGACAGTTATCACACACATAAGTAAAATGAGCGAAAAAGACCGATTTAGTGCCGTTTCTGATCATGAAATAAACCAATCAATTATAAAACCACTTCTAAAAGTACCATACTAAGTAATTATAATTCCTTTACCTTGTCAAAATTGTGTTTTAGTTGTTAAAACAGACTTTCCAACTTCCATATTGTAATACTCGTAGTATGCAAAATTTGAAAAGTAGGTTATCAAATAAAAAAATATACTTGTCACATCATAAATATTCATACATAAATAATATACAGGATGTTAATGAATACGTGTTACAAATTTATAGGGTATGCAAAAAGATAAAATAAATCAAATGTTGAAGGATATAGATCTTCAACTGTTTGCACTGTAGAATCAGTCGTTTTCTTCTTCGACCAGGAGCCAGCCGTATCCGTAACCGAAATGTAGTAGTGTGCATGTATTGCTAATGCAGCATGCAGATATGTGATGGCAACGACATTTACCTCTAGGACACGCACACGTTGCACTTCTAAACAATTTGTCTTCCTTTAAACGAATTTGTAAAATTTAATATAGTACAAATGTGATAGAACATGAGTCGATTCGACTGCATTTTCACCACGAACAATAATTTTCTCTTCATACACAAAAAAACTCACTATTGGAGAAAAACGTATGATGTTTCTGTGCCATTGTAATTTACAAAAAAAAGTTCAAAATTGCGCCTAAACTACAAACCGAATTGCAAGAAAGAACGGACTGACACTGCAGTGATCAGGTGCAAAATCACGGTGCAGAATACCGTGAATCCATTGAACAATAGCCTAAGGGCCTTAATTCTTATAATTTATTTCGATATATTTCTTCAAAAAAATTACGCATAAATTTCCATTTTTTTATTTTAAATACATAATACAGGAATATGTAACAAAATCACATTATTAAACTTTCTAATTCTATTTAAATATCGCGGTATATAGTATGGTTTAAGTGGGAGATCAGGTTTGTTCACAATAAACTCTTTCAAACTTTCCACTTTTGTAATTCCCCTCGACTTTGACGGCACACTTTCGGAGTCTATTCGTAGTGCATGTCATGGTGGATTTGCGGGTCATATAAATGAATGAAGCTATTTAATTACGACAGTAGATCGCATGATAATAGCGTGACACTCTGATTCCGTTTGAAACATATTTTTGGATTAAAAAATGTTAAAGTATATGTTCGAAAATCGAAGGTTGCGATATACAAGTTTATGCAGTTCCATTGTTTACTTATTTCTGTCAAATGTATTAAATATTTATGTTACTGGAAAATATATTTGTGCTCAAATTACTCTACGATTAATTATTTCACGACCAGTAAACCCAAAATTTCAACAGGTTATGGCGCCCAGAACGTTTTGAAAAAGATCTGGTTTGTGATTTAACGTCGAGTAAAAATTGGTTACTGGTAGACGTGCGACCCGAAATTCGTAAAGATCCATCGCGGCACAATCCCAACTTAAAAATACGTGCTACAAATAAATGTCCGACGAAGAAAGTAAGAATTTGACTCCGACAGAATATAAAGCAACAGAAATGACGTCTTCTCTGCACGGAATCCCAGCGATCGAAAGACTAAGTGGGCGCGAGAATGATCCGACGTGGAAATTCGCCATACAGGCATACCTCGAACATAAAGATATGTGGGGGTGTATTGAAGGCACCGATAAGGTCGTTCGAAAAATGGCAAAGGCGAAATTCAAATTAATTCTTTGTGTGGACCCGATGAATTATTCGCATATTCAGTCAGCGACAACTGCTAAAGATGTCTGGGACAAACTAAAAACGGCGTTCGAAGACTCAGGACTCACGAGAAAAGTAAGCCTACTCCGTCCTCTTGTGACTTCTCAGCTCGATAAACACAACTGGAAGAATACGTCAATGAAATCGTAACTACAGCGCACAAGCTTAGCGGCCTTGGTTTCGAAGTTTCCGACGAATGGATTGGCACCTTAATGCTAGCAGGTCTTCCGGATGAATACACGCCGATGATCATGGGCATCGAAAGCTCAGGGACAGCAATCACTGCCGATTCAATAAAGTCCAAACTCCTGCAAGATGTCAAAGACTCTAAAGCGAGCAAAAGTACAAACACGCAGACAGCATTATACATAAAGGGGAAAAAGAAGAGACCTCGTTGTTTCAACTGCAACAAATTTTGGCATTATGCCAACGCATGCAGACCCAAAGTTAAAAAGGACTTCGGAAACAATGTGAAGAGACAAGAAGCGAAGTCCAGCAGTTCAAAGAATTAAAAGCGTTTGTAGCACTCCTGTCATCTTCAAAAATTTCCAATATTAACTGGTACGTAGATTCATGTTCGTCTGTTCACCTTACTAATGAGAAAACAAAGTTACAAAATCCAGAAAATTGCACAAACGTCGATATAACTGTAGCCAACAAAGACTTCATCAACGTGGAGGCGATTGACAATCTGAAGATTCCCGTGATGACCAAGCAGGGAGTAGAACGAGTCACAGCGGAAAACGTGATGTATACTCCAAGAAGTGCAGCAAACTTGCTGTCAGTTAGCAAGATAGTAAGTCACGGATTCACGGTTACATTTGCACCGCAAAACAGTTGTATTAGTGACAGCGAAGGAATCGAAATCGCGAGGATGTCAGAAGAAAATGGAATCTACAAGTTAGATGTGCAAAAGGAAAGAACATACTTCACAAAGAAAGATTTAACCGCTGAAATGTGGCACAGACGACTTGGCCACTTGAACTATAGGAGTGAAGTTGCTCTGAGCAAATATCCAGCAACAAAAGTAACTTTCCGAAACGTAGAGAATCCTCCGGGCGAACCTTTTATCAAGGGAAAGTAACACAGAGAACCGTTCCAGAAAAGCAAAATAAAGACAAAAGGGATTCTGGATATGTTGCATTCTGATATCTGTGGCCCCATGGAAAACTTGTCGATCGGTGGATCAAAATATTTTCTTATATTCGTTTACGATTTTAGTAGGAAACAATTTGTATTCTTTCTCAAAGAGAAAAATCAAGTCATGAAAACTTTCGTCGAATTCAAGACTTTAATAGAAAACCAGACCGGGCGAAGAATCAAGACCCTCAGAACAGACAACGGCCGGAAATACATCAGTAATGAATTTGAGAAATATTTGAAGGAATCCGGCGTAAAACATCAGTACACGATAACGTATACTCCACAGCAAAACAGCGTGGCTGAAAGAAAGAATAGGACCATTGTCGAAAGAGCGAAAAGCATGCTCTTTGATGCAGATCTCTCAAAACAATGTTGGGCCAAAGCGGTAGCTACTGCTGTCTATCTCGGAAACAGATCGCCAAATTCTAGCATAGGAGGAAAAATGCCAGAAGAATTGTGGACGGGATTGACGCCGAGTTTAACTCACCTGAGAGTATTCGGATGTATTGCATACGCTCATGTGCCGAAAGAACTACGACAAAAGTTGGATCCGAAAGGTAAAAGACTTCTCTTTATTGAATTCCAAAGGGTATCGTCTTATAGACCCAAACTCAAAAAAGGTTACGAGAAGTCGTGATGTAATTTTATTGGAAAATTACAAACACAAAGGTAATGAGGAACCAGCAGTTTCTACGTCCCTGGAGAATAATGAGGAAATAAATGAAAGGCCTGAGAGAAACATTGAGCAAGAAACTAAAAAAGTGGAGATCATTGAGAACGAAGAAGCTAAACCTTCTCGCAGGTCAACGAGATAGCACAAACTGGTAAACTTGGATGACTACGTCACATATCTTACAGTGGATAATGATATTATGATGATGATCCAGAAAGTGTCGAAGAAGTTTTAAATTCGCCAGACCGAGATAAATGGGAAAAGGCGATGAAAGAGTAACACTCTCTTTTCTCGAATAGCACCTGGATCACGGCAGAACTACCCAATGGAAAAAAAACAATTGACACGAAATGGGTGTTCAGAATTAAAAGAGATTAAACCGGAAAAAGAGAACGCTACAAAGCGAGACTTGTCGTCAGAGGATGTGGTCAAATCGAGGGCATTGACTATAGCGAGACTTACTCCCCAGTAGTACGCTACACGTCAATACGTTTTCTTTGTGCATTGGCAGCCAAATGCAACCTAAGAATGGACCAAATGGACGTAACAGTAGCCTACTTACATGGAAATATCGATGAAGAAATTTATGTAAAACCGCCAAAGGAATTGAAAAACCCCAGAGATGGAGGGAAAGTTTGGCGACTCCAAAAATCAATGTATGGGTTGAAACAGAGCGGCCGAGCCTGGAACAGAAAACTTAACGACACCTTGACGAACATGGGATTTAGCAGATTAGAAGCAGATCCCTGTGTATTATATCAAGAGGATTAAGAAAATTTTTGTAATTATCGCAGTCTACGTCGACGACTTATTGATCTTAGCAAACGATGTGAAGAAAATGTCGATGATAAAGGGAAAACTCTCTCAGACATTTGATATGAAGGATCTAGGCGAGGCAAAACATTTACTTAGCATAAGGATTTCCAGAGATCGAAAAGCCGGCAAAGTTTGGATAGATCAGAATACCTATATCCAAAAGATACTGCAGAAATTTGGGATGAGCGACTGAAAACCAGTTTCGACACCGTTTGATCCAAGCAACAAATTAAGCAAAGACATGGAACCGAAGACAACGGATGAAATACAAGAAATAAATAAGATCCCGTACCGAGAAGCAGTAGGCAGTCTACTCTACGCCAGTCAAGGTACGAGACCGGATATATCCTTCGCCGTCGGATGCGTTAGTCGATACATGCAAAATCCGGGAAGAGAACACTGGACAGGTGTAAAAAGAATATTCAGGTATCTCAAGGAAACGACGGACACAAAAATTGAATTTCCCAAAGACAGATTCTACGGCTAATGCGACGCTGATTAGGCTAATGACAGCGACGACCGTCGCTCTATTACGGGTAGTATTTTTATGTTGCAGAGTGGACCTATCGTTTGGCAGAGCAAGAGGCAAGGCTCAGTGGCCCTTTCTACCACAGAAGCCGAGTATATGGCTCTCTCAGCGGCATGCCAGGAAGCGCTTTGGTTACGCATGCTAGCCCGGGCCTTGGAACCTCCCCTTGTGTCACGTCCAACTATAATCCAAAACAACAAGGGGGAAATCGACATCAAAGAACAGAGGATATAGGCCACGAACGAAACACATCGACATACGTCACCATTTTATCAGAGAGAAAATAGATCTCGATGAAGTCGAGGTTAAATTCGCGACGACTGAAGAAATAGTAGCGGACGCTTTAACAAAAAATTGTTTGCTCCCAAATACAAGAACTTAATCAATAAAATGGGTTTAGTATTGTAAACTTAAATTATTCGTCCATGTGGGGATGTTAAAGTATATGTTCGAAAATCGAAGGTTGCGACATACAAGTTTATGCAGTTCCATTGTTTAATTGTTTCTGTCAAATGTATTAAATATTTATATTATTGGAAAATATATTTGTGCTCAAATTACTCTACGATTAATTATTTCACGACCAGAAAACCCGAATTCTCAAAAAATAATCTAATTAAATATAATTCGAGAGTTTGATAAATTAGGAAATAATTCTCCAGTTTCTTTCTTAAACTTGTTGGTATTTGGCGATAGCCACTCAAGCCCTACGGGCTTTCATGACTATTGCCTGGCAACAAGTTTTTGAAAAATCTGTCAAATTATTTTCAATTTATTCGCACTCTCTTGTTTATATTATTACTGAAAAAAATACCGGAGTTTTGAAGCTTCGCACAGTTATTCCTTCATGTCTACTGTACATAGTAAAAGTCCCCGCGAGTAGGAGTTGAGCGGAGGGTGGCGGGCCCGTTTAAATGTGTTCCTTTTACGAATTCGAAAAATCTGCGAAACTTTAAACATGTCCCCCATCCCCTGCTCACCCTCTACCCGCGGGGACTTTTACTATGTTGTAGAGTAGAATACATACATATATAAAATCACGCATTTCCCACTTAGTGGGTTAGCACAAACCCGAAAGAATAATAATATCAACCACAAAAATAATCACTCTTTTTCTCCCTCAACAACATTATTACTAAACTGACAACAAATATTCCTCACTCTTAACAAATTAAAATGACCGATTTTCGGTAGGAAAATACCGCAACCGGACCATAATAATGACCAAATTTTTATTTTTACATAATATGATACTAGATAACAGAATTAAATAACCGTATTTTTACATCGATTAATTATTCATACTTTTCGAGAAAATTATTATTAAAAATTTTGTGACGTGACAATAGTGGAAGCGTGAAAAAAACGGCTATACTGGGAGGGAAAGAGATAGTTATAGCCAGATGTGATCATGCCACACCCTGCCACAATATAAACGCGACACTGATCTATAACTGCCTCTTTCCTTCCAGCAGTCTGTCTGTCTTTGCCCACGATTCTAACATACATACATACATACATACATACATACATACATACATACATACATAAAATACATAATATACATACGGCATATATCCCTTCTCCAAAACATGAAATTGTTAATAACAAGATTATTACAAATTAATGTTTAGTTTTTATTATTATAATGAGAAGCTATAGTGGTTAGTTCTTATATTTTATGACATATCTCGTTCACCTTGTATTGATCTAATTTGACTGGGCTAATAAAGCAATGCGTGTATTAGGCCTTTTTTAGAGAGAAAAAAAAACCGAATAAGTTGGCAATGCTGCAGAAAAGTAAAAAAACTTTATATGTGCATATAGGTGAATAAAATACAATTCAAAATATTTGACAATATATAGGCTGTTCCATTTAAAAAAGACAATATATACAATAATGCAACACCTGTATATGTGAAAATATTTTTATATTGTGCTCCTTAAGTAGACGAATAAACTTTGCTGTATTTCTCACGACAAGGGACATATCGGAAAAGGTCATTTCAAAGACTCTATATATTCGTATAAATTTCAATACATTTATATTATTATTATTGATATGTACTTTAAACCATGACTTTCTGCCTGATCATCAGAATATTTGTTGCATTTAATTCTCTCATCTCCTACAATTATCCCACTTGTACCTTACAATGATTCCTCATCAATTTATCTACATAAAAGTTGCAAAGACTTCGTAACATGCAAAAAGCTTGCCTGACACCCATTATTCCTCTCCCTACTGTTGTTCCTTCTATCTGCTCATTTTCAATCCTCACCACTACTTTCTGTTATGTATACAGCTGTTTTAATAATCTGTTTTTTTTTTCAGTCTAGACAAATCTCTCTCAATATCTACAACAATATATCCTATCTTAGTCTGTCGAAAGCCTTCTCGTAATCAATGTATCTTTCCCCTCATTTTTTCCATGATAAGTCTATCTACAACTTCACCCGCATGCGACATAAGACTTATAGTCCTGAAGTGTTTATAATCCTTTACACTACATTTCTTTTGTAGTAGTACCATGTTAGTTTTAGCAGATCTTTTGGCCACTCTCCTGTAACATAATTTAATTAACAAAACCTGTATTGTATTAAGGCGAGGTTATTGGAAATAAACAGTCAAATATTTTAAAAACTAATAAAAATTTGAAACTTTGATAGTCCCTATCATAAAATTTTACGGTTTAGTTTTAATATAAATGACACATATTCTAATTTGTTACTATGGTAGAGGACCCCATTAAAGACTATGGATCCGTTTAGTGTGACGTCACGAAGGTTTCGAAACAAGAAAATGGCGTCTTCGTTGCTAAGGTGGTTGCTACGCTAAAGCAGAATTTGATGTTTGGCGCTCAAAACCCATAAGTTTGTTTGGTATTGTAATGGATCAGAAAGAGGTCATAAAGTATCATTTTGTTGTAAATAAATACTAATCTTTTGTAAATTTAAAAAAACTTACAAGTTCAACGTTCGCTTTAATGATTGAAGTTAGCTGCGAAACAGATCACATGGTAAAAAAATCAAAATAAAACCTTAAAATATACACTGTACAACATACAAGACGTAACAAGTACTAATAACAATTACATTTTTATCTATGTCCTTTAAAGATCCTAAAATTTGAAGAAATTGAAATCTCTCACTACTAGTTTCGCGGTCAATTTTAAATAACATAGCAACCGTTACCAAGGCGGCAGTCATTTTCTTATTTGAAAACCTGAGCTACGTCATTACTAATAGACCCCCATTACAAAATAATATTTTTTTTTTCAGATATTTATGCAGATCCACTCTACCAAATATTGTTTGTGATCCAAGGACTTGGTTCATTCTTTACAGTATCCATGTTGGCTTCAATGGATTGTCTATTTGTTTTTCTTGTTTTAAACACTTGTGCTCAGTTTAAAATTGTGCAAGTAAATTTATTTATATATTTCTTGATTATTTCACATTGTTTTCGTAACTATGCAATTATACGACAAATTATATACATTGCAAAAGTCGTAATTCTTCTTTATTCGACAACGGCTTTGCTTACGCTCCGGATTCACGATGAATGGTCTGTTGCTCTTGCTCAGGAGCGAAGTTACAATTTGAATAAGCTTAAAGTACTAGGTGATTTCATAAAGATTTCTCAGAAAATCTACAAATAATACGCCAGTAGCTAAAGGCGCGTTCTTACTATTCTTTTATGAATTCTATTCAATGATTCATTAAAACAGAATAACAAATGAATATGAGAACACTGTTTTATGAAATATGATCATGAAAATCATGCTTTCATTAAAAGCGTAAAACAACTCTACTTTCATAATTTTCAATTATCATAATCGTGGTGTGAGTATAATATAGTGTGCACGCTAGCTGCTTTATTTTCGTCCGTCTTGTGCATGACATCAACGAGGCAAACACCAGTGCTTCCCATATATTCACAGTTACCGCAGCATACGAAGCTTATATTTTTGAGACATATGTTTTATTTTAAATTTGTAACGAATATATAATGCCACATTGCTATATTTAAATAAGGAAAAGGACGCAGTCGATATAAAATTTTACACATTTCCAAACTAGGGCTGGTAGACTTTGAAATATGGAAGTCGACTTTCGATTTTTCAAAATATCGATTTTTGCCGAATCGAATATACAAAAAAGTCGAAATAATCGAGTCAAAATAATTGAAAAGTCGAAATAGTCGAAAGTCAAAATAATTGAAAAGTCGAAATATTCGTAGTCGACAAGTCGAAATAATCTGTCTAACTAATCTTTACATTGTCAAAAAATATAAACTCTAAACCACGAATAACTTTTAACTTTGTCCGAAATTACTTTCATACTTTCAATATTTAATGACTTAGAAACACATGTCCAAAACAGTACATATTATTCCAGTTAATTAACTGCATGGCAGATAAAATGTTAGCACCACAATCAGTTGTACAGTAACTTATGTTGTTATCTGAAATATTCCAAAATTCCATGCAGTCAAGCAACACGTTTTTTATATTCACGCCTGTATGATCTTCAGACATCTCCTTGCAATTTAAACAATACGATTGTAACTTCTACTGTTCAGCAATAAAATGTGCAGTTAATGAAATATATGGCGTGTTGTTGCATGACGTCCAGCAATCAGTTATAAATGAAATACATTCTGCAGATTTTAATTCATTTCTGATGTGATCAATGCTCTCTTGGTATAATTTAGGTATAATTTGGTCCGTAAATGTCTTTCTGCTTGGAATGTTATATCCTGGAGAAAAAGTTTTAATTAAGTGTTTAAATCCCATATTTTCTACGACGCTGAATGGAATCATATCGACTGCAATAAAACACGATATAGCTCTTGTATATTGTCCTTGAACTTTTTTCCCGGTATTTTAAAATTTTGTAGTGTTGGATGTTTAAATTTAATATTTTGTGTGGATGTAACAACCCTTAAAGTCAATGCTGATGGTAATACATCTAATCTGTTCAATGAAACGTCAGTGTCGGGTTCAGTATCAGAAGTAGTAATCAAATTTCTGGAATCATTTAATTCTTGATCAGTATCAGCAGAAGCAGTACTCATATTTTTACTCACTTCACTTATCTGGCTTATCTCCATCTCCAAATCAACATCATCATTTGCGCTACAATAAAATTTACATACAACGTTAAATACATCCAATACGTACTAATAAATTTTATTTAGGCCCAGTTTTTCAATCTTCTAACAAAGTGGCTGATAAGTATAACTTCCTAACAAATAAAAATATCTAAAAATGATATAACGTGAAATTATTGCAATTTGAATAATAATTTCTATGCGCATTTTTTTAGTTCATTAGACAAATAATTTTATAAGGAATATTGTTAGGAGATTGATATACCGGGTCTTATATTTTTATCTGTTACTCACTTGTAATAGTATTTTACATTACAAGCCAGGTAAAACGGTTTTTGCTGCTGAAAGGAGGAAATGATTGGCGAGCCGAGCAGGCGAGCCTGTCACCTCCTTGATGCAGTAAAATAGATATCTGGTGTGTATTACAAAATATTTTATTTATTATTCACTTGTAAATCAAATTTAAAATTATAACCTATATCTGTCAGTTGCAATTGATACTTATTTCTAATACGTATAAGAGTAACAAAACACCATTTTCATACGTCAACAACGATACTAACGTCGTAACTAGCCTGTAAATTTTTTACAAGTTAGCAACCAATTTTACAAGTTAGTAACTAGTAAGTAAAGATTAATTTTCAAAAGTAGTAGGTAGTATCGATAAATTAAGTTTACCAGAAACTAATAATATTCATTTATTTTATAGATGCCGCCTACTTTTGAAAATTAATTTTTGCTAGCTACTAACTTGTAAAATTGGTTGCTAATAGTTACCACGTTAGTAACGTCATTGTTGACACAAGAAAATTGTATTTTGTTGCTGTAATACATATTGAAAATAAGTGTCAATTGCATCTGACAGTTTTTGGTTTTAATTGTAAATTTGATTTACATGTAAGTAATAAATAAAATATTGCACACGTAACTGTTTTCAATGCCTCAAGAAGGTGACAGGCTCGCGTACTCTGCTCGCCAGTCATTTCCTCCTTTCAGCAGAAAAACCGTTTTACTTGACTTGTAATGCAAAATACTATTACATATTCGTAATAATATTGAAACTATTTTAATTGTGAAAAGAATTAATTTATGTATGATAAGTAAATTTTAAATACGGGATGGCGCTCATTATACAAGTTTATTCATGCCAGTTTGGTTTATTTTTACCGAAATTTTTTCATTGAACTAAAATTAAATTTATAATTTTTTTTTTGTAAATTTTAAACAGTGTTAATGTTTGGAAATATTAGTAGTATTCATCATTAAAACATAAATATATGTAATTACGGCCAAAAAAATGGAAACATCTATTTTTTATTTTTGTAGTTAAGTCTTTGCCAGGATATTTATCATAGGTCGTCGTAGATTTTCTGTAATTGTTGCTATTATTTAAATAAATGTCAATGTTACATTAAATGAAAAGAATCTGAAAGCACTAAAATGCCTCGACATTTGAATGAAAACGAAAAGACGAGAACAATTTCAAAATAAATTTTACGAACATAAAAACAAATTTTATGGATTTCATAATGAAACTCCACTGCTTGTGTGACTTTATTTGATGTCATTTTAACATGAAAGTCAAATTACAATGTTAAAAATTCATAAAAACAACTATACTTCGTTTCACATAAGAAAATAGTGATGGTCAGATAGGTGCAGTTTGATCTTGTTGTTTGATTGGTTAATATCGGGGTATTATCCAATGAAAGAACATGATCAAACTACACCTATCTTACCATCACTGATTTTTTACGTGAAACGAAGTACCTATAACTAGAAGTAGATAAACGCAGGTGTTTCCATTTTTGTGGCAGTAACTGTACCTACCTAGTTGTTATATTGCATCAAAGCAAATATTCCAAGATTTTAGTTATACATTTTGTATTAATATACTTAATAAAAATACGAAAATCAATGTTAAATATTATTACTTACTGTAGAGTTTTCTGCAATTCATTATATTTAATAGGGTGGTTATTTTTTTATATGTTGCATCATATTTGATGTATTGTTGTTGTACTTAAGTTTTTTTTTGCATAATATACACTGCGTTGACTTTTGTCCTGTACTACGCAGATCTTCAAAATACAACCAAACTGCTTCTTCGATTTATTTTTAAGGCACAACGATAATATAAGGAGCTCTAGACAACAATGAATAATATTAACGTTAACTAAATCCAAACGTGCACTAGCTGACTAGTTCTGTTCAGGGAGTTTAGTAGTAGACAGGGCGTCGCGTCATGCGTCTTTTTCTCGCAGTTTACATAAGAACAGCACGAAAGACTACGGCACGCATACAGCAACAAACCACAAAAGAACACAGGCCACACCCCACACTATCTATACGTAACGGCAACAGACAGGACATATAGTGCTATTTTTAAAACTGCAGTTACTCAGCGCTAACTACCGACGTTAGGGTGAACTAATAACTAAAAGTTCGCCAGTTGCCGGCATTTTTAAATCAAGGACTATAACTATTACGGAAATAGATTATAAATAAAAGAACAATTAGGCAAAGAGCTTTTTATTTACAATTTATTTTTTTACAACACAAGATTAATGTATTATGAAAACTCCAATCACGTTAGTTAATTTGTTAAAATATGCTCAGTCGAAATTTCGACTTATCTAAAGATACAATAAAATTATGTATATATAATTGTAGAAACCCTGAAGAAGATTTGAGAAAAGTGAAAACGTCAGCCGAGTATATTTTAATAAATTTACCAGCGAGAATAAATTTATATAATGAAAACTAATTTTATTTTATTTTCATATAAAGTTCATCTACCACGGTATTTCCAACGGTCTCCAATTTATAAATTTTTCTATTTATTAATTTCACGAAATGATTCACCATTACTAAATGAAATAATTTGTTTATCTTTATACACATTTCCTCCCCGTGGTTGTCGCAAAATGAACTGTTAAATGATGGTAAGGGAGATAATTTCGAAATTATATTTGGAAGAAGAATTATTTTCGGAATTTCAGAAAAAATGAGATCTTTCCCAACATCAATAACTTTGACAAAATTTTCAGAAGCATATTTTAAATGCTTCTCACCATCTACATATTCTTTGAACATTGTTAAACTATGAATGTCAGATAATGTGTCAGTGCAAAAGAACGTCTGACAAGACTGACATTCATAATTTAACAATTTTTCGATTAAAAAGCCGATTACAGACGCTGATTCATTCGTATTGATAATTTGCAACGAGGTTTCAGTAAAAGTAATTTTTTTGTAGGGTGGAATCAGAGATATTAGAAATACTGGGAGTAGGAGATTTTGATAAAAGGATGCCGTAAGAAAGAAGAAGTCTTTCGCCATCATCTTCACAATTTGTACCCATCCCACTTGTTTAATGTTAAATCCACTAAATCTAGCCTATTTATATACGTAGCTAATGTTGTCTTAACACTTCCATTTTTGGAAAACAAAATAATGTACCACGTTTTTCCACTGGGCACGTATTTGTCACACATACTTCGTATGCACATCTCTATAAAAAGATATATTAATCTTCAGATCCCAAACTGTTCAAAATTTGTTTAATAAAATTTGCTAATCATATAGTTAACTAAAATAATTACTATTTATTAAAAATGTATAACAAAACTTAAAACATTAAAATAGGTATAGATACTTACTTTACTCATGATGAAATATTTTGCAGCCACAATTCAAAGCACTTGCTGACAAACGAGAAAAATAACTTTATAATTAAAGCAAAGTATATTATCTGAAGATAAGATTACACGTGATTATAAAGAGATTTTACGATTTTAGCTCATTAAACATCTTTGCTCCGAAAGTAAACTTCAAACTTGAATCTTGCTGACGTTTGACAAAACAAATTCTTATTGGCTAAACTGGAATTAGTTGAACCAATCACAAACGGCCCGGCGACCTTAGCGCAACTACCGACGTTAGGCTAAACTAAAGCCGTTAGACGCGGGACTTCATTGAATTGTCAGCGGACTGCCCCACACCATCAACACATACACACATCTGACCTTACTTCTGACGGTCCAACTTGAAATGAAATATGTAAAATAATTAAGTCTAATCGAAAATGATATTTGAAATTATTTAACAAGTTGCCATAATTTTAAAGTTCAAATAGTGTACAAGTCAAATTGAACTAGCCATAATTTTAAAGTTCAAATAGTGTACAAGTCAAATTGAACTAAAAGTCGAAATAGTGGAAAAGTCAAAATAATGTAAAAGTCGAAATAGTATAAAAGTCAAAGTCGGGATAGTCTATATTCGACTTATCGACAACGACTTTTTAAAGTCGATCGACTTATTTTGAGGAAAGTCGAATAGAAGACGATTTTTTTACCAGCCCTATTCCAAACAATGAAGATTTGGTATTTCAATAATTGATTCACGCCTGTTGTGGTAGACACGATAAAATTTATCGTAAAAACGGTAAATTTTATAATATTTTAGATCAAAAACTTATATAACACAAATAATTTGAACTGCTATTTGTTCCAAACATTTTGAAAGTAATGTTCTTTAAAAAAAATTAAGTACGAATTACTACATAACACCGCCAAATAGTTTTATGGCCAGTTACACCGCTTATAGTTAAATTCTGACCTGATAGTTACGTTAATAATATCGTATCGAAACGAAATGTCAAATAAGTAGTTACATATTATAATAAATAATGTCGAACGATTATTGCTGCGTACCAGGATGTAAATCTTTAAGAAAAAAACATCCGAACGTATCTTTTCACTTATTTCCTAAGAAAGAAACACATAAAGTGGAATTCAAAACCAAATTTGGGGTTACACAATTAATTGATAAACATGCAGCATGGATTATGCGATTACAAATAGGAAAAATTTAATTCACGAACGGTTGTGTGTTCTCTACATTTCACAGAAAATTATTATTTTCGGCTATAATATCCCGAGGACATTGATAATTACGGAATCATTTTGACAGTTACCGAAAGCGCGTTGCTTGTTAACCGCCCGAAGGCGGAAGGGTGTTACCTAAAAGCAACGGGCTTGAGGAAGTGATAAAATTATAAGTATTTATCAATGATCAAGGGGTATTCGGTGAGTATTTTTTTGCAATTTTAATTAAATTTACGAAGAATTTGTATTTAGCAAAAAATTTATAATTATAAAATCACCCAATAGATGTCAGTAGTAGCTATGAATATGTTCAGCGTCAAGTGTGTAACGATAATAAGATTGAAATTGACACGAGAAGACAAGACACGTCCAGTTTTATTATACAAACGTTTAATAGTAATAATTTTATTAATTGAATCGTTATTTTCACTGCCATACTGTGAAAATGACGTTATCAAATTAAAACAATCTTTAACCTGTCAAAAAGTGTTTGTTACTTAGCATATATATATATATATATATATATATATATATATATATATATATATATATATATATATATATATATATATATATATATATTAGATGTTGCTGCACAATCAATTCTAATGATGGAATTGGAGGCATTCAAAATTAATTTTGTGTGCCCTACATGTCTCTTATTTTTTTAGTAAAACTTTCTGTAATGGTTCGAATGATATTGCTTCTAATACAAAATTCAATAAAAATAAATGGCATGCAGAAAGAAAATATCGTATTACTGGTTTACGTATGTATGAAATATTTACATATTGTGGAAAAGATCAATAAATCTAAAATATATTTTAACTAATTTATTCAGCAATAAATTTGAACGACATGGAATTGAACAAGAAAAATTTGCTAGAATTCGATTTACGAAAAATACAGGATTTCAAATAATTGAGGTCGGATTAATAACATCGGGAGCAAATCAATGGTTGGGTTTTTCTCCTGATGGAGTAATTTTAACAAATAATGGTGAACCACATGCGCTTTTATAAATAAAATGTCCATATATGGGTAAAAGTAATACCTTACAAGATTCGATAACAATATTAAAATATATAGAATTTAAAAATGGCATCTATTCTTTGAAAACAAAGCACAAACACTTTGCGCAAATTCAAATGGGTATGGCATTATTAAATCTTGATATGTGTAATTTTGTCATTTATTGCTCATATGATCAGAGTATGGTTGTTCTGGAAATCGAAAATGATTATGAATATACCTAGAAAGTATTATTCACTGTTAAAAAGGAATTTATTGAAAATATGAGACGTCAATTGTATAATATAATGAAGTTTGAAATAAAACTGTTATTGTAGTATTATGCAACTAAAAAGAACATAATAAAATGTATGTATATATATATATATATATATATATATATATATATATATATATATATATATATATATATATTATTGATCATGGCCTACTGTTTTGTGTTATGTTAAATAAAATTTAATTTTCAAATGAATTTTTCTCAATATTTTTGTTATGTAAGCACGTAAAATATTTATATGGTTGAAGTCAGAAAAAAAATACTCTGTCGAATGAGCCTAAAAAATGTATAATATCCCATTTAAAAAATATAACTTTGGTTTGTAACTTGAGAACCACTGGTTTATTTTTTTTCTTCAATAAGTGAATGTCCCCCTTGATCTACTGCAACTTTTGTTTGAATGATTTCTATTCCTAATAATAAAGAAATTAATTGGGGTGTCCCATATCCGTGAAACACCCTGTATATATATATAGATGTATTTATTATTAACAGTATTTAGAACCTTATTAACAGTTTACTTATTCAATAAAGTTGTTGTCAGATAATATTGGTGACGATAAGTTCGTAATAGCACATGCTATTAAAAATATATCTTTAATATGTTTCACAAGGGACCATTGTAATTTACCCCTTAAAAATTAAAAACTTTTTATACGCTGATTACAGCGTTCGATAAGAACTCTTGCAGCTGCAATTTTTTTATTGAAATCTGCTTCAGTTGCTTCTAATTGTAATTTATTTTTCAAAAAGGGTGGCCTATATAGTTTTATATTAAACTTGTTGCGCAAATCGTCAAATAAAAACCTTTTATCAACCATTATTGCACATCTAGGTTCTAATTTTTGTATAATTTCACTCTGCTCAAATATTATTTTATCTGAAGCACGCCCCACATAAGGTTTACTTAAAAATCTAATTAAGTCTGCTGGTGTTACGCCAGTCATAAACTTGACTTGATGATTTATACTGGGAATAGAATCGTATGCGACAGCTTAAACATTTTGGTTTTAGTACAAATATTTCTGTACAGTCAAGAACTATTTGTGTATTCCTAAACTCTTGAAAATAAATCGGCATATTATTATCAGTTTCATTTTTTGTCGGAAATACTATTACAGGTTTTAAAACAGCTGAAATAATTTTACACATATGTGTGAAATACATTATGCATAATGAAGGGCAGATGCCAAAAACCCTTTCTGTTATACTTAATTTGTGAACACGATTGTCACTATATATTAAATCTATTGAATTTAAAATAAAATTCAAAATAACAAAATTTTGTAAGCCTGTAAAACTATTTAGCGCACTCTCAGTATTTATTAAATGTACGACAATAAGCTTTTGCGGTGTATTTACTTGTACTTTAAAATCTCTGAATGTTTTGGGGCCGGTATATTCAGGCTGATTATTTAATCAAATTATTAATGTATCCGCTATTTCTCTTTCTTTTTCCGTATATGTATTTTCTCCCAATTCGACATCATGTGTAACATGTTCATGGTCACTTTGTGCAATATTTTGCCTTTCAATACGTTTTCTCATTCTTGCTATTCTGTCACTATCTTGAATTTGTTTGTCATGTTTATGTTTTCTTTGTGGCAAATTGGTAGATGGTACTGCATTTCGTTCGATGTTTGCGTGTCTTGTTTTCACTGCCTACGAATAGTAATCAGAAGTACAAAAAAGTAATTTAATAGAAGTCCTATTTATTTTAAACCATGTAATTACCATGAAATTTTTTTGGTTAACAAATATTGAATTGAATCCCTGTATTTATGATCACGTGTGCGAAAGCAACCAATCAAAACACACACTGATAATTATCCTAAGACAATTATCACTTGTTGCTAAGTAACAAACACTTTTTGATATATATATATATATATATATATATATATATATATATATATATATATATATATATATATATATATATATATATATATATATATATATTGCCATTCAACATCACTAGCAGTTGTCTCATTATTGTCAGAGAAGTTGAAATTTACTGATCTGTCAATACTACAAGGTTAAATTATGTAATTTTTAATTTTCACCAATGAATTAATAACACTGATTACCTATGTATGGCTCTTGCGGAATTTGGTAGGCACTGTACCATATTTGTTGCTTTTGTAGTAGGCATAGTATTCTAATGTTATTTTTAATAAATATATGAGAACTGGCATTTTTCAAATGTTATAATAAAAATAAAGTGTACGAGTAAAACTGTACAAATCTGCTTAGCGAAGTAGATATTTCAAAACATTATGAGGCCCAGACAGGAAATAAAATAGTGATACAGTTCGAAACGTAAAGAGTATCCAAAAGAAACATGGCACAAGAAGCGGAAAAATACAGAATCCCATAGTTTGATGGGACAAACTTATTAATTGGAAATTCCGAATGTAAACGTTGCTAAATATACGGATCAAAAATACACGGAAATGGTTGTATTTGAGGATGATGATAAGGAGTAAAACGACGGTCGAAGAAGGCTCTCGTGGAATATCATCTCAAAAAGGATTTGAAATGTAAGTCGCAGATCATACAACGTATCTCGGACAGTCACCTGGAGTACGCAAAGGACAAGAGTACGAGCTTCGATTTGTGGACATCATTGTGTCAGACATTCGAGAGGAAAAGAATGGCAAATCAACTTTTGACACGTAAAAAATTATTGACATGAAATTCAACGCAAGTTCAAACACTTTAGCTAATCATTCTCTTACTTTCGACAAATTAATTCGAGACTTGCGGGCATCGGGCGCTAATTTGGAAGAGACGGATGTCGTATGCCATCTATTATTGACAATGCCCTTAGAATGAGGTGATTGCTACAGCGCTGGAAACTTTATCACAGATCAATTAAAATTGAGCTTTGTCAAGAATAGATTATTAGACGAGGAAACCAAAAGGAATACAAACAAAAAGACGTGGACTGAGACGCACTCCTCATCCGCATTCCCGTCACAGTCTGGACACCACCAGTTGGCAATGAAAAATTCGTCGGACAGATTTAACTCGAGTTAGAAAACAACGAAATTTAAATTTAATTGTTACAGATGTGGCAAGCCTGGCTATACACGAATACAATGTAAAAAAAGATACTGCCCAATCAGCCCAATCCAAATTCGGGTAAACATTCGGCAAAATTGGCAACCAAAGTCCAGGACAAAAATAATGACGATGAGGATGTTGGCTTTAGCTTTGCGACGTATGGCGGAGCTGATAATTTGGTAGCTGATAAAATACCGTGGTATTTAGAATCGGGAGCTACGGAACATTTGGTCGACGATAATGTTCTTTTAAAATCTGTGAGGGAACCGAGAAAATCGATCAAAGTCAAAGTAGCAAAGGCAGGTACGTTTTTAGAAGCCAACGCTTTAAAGTATATGTTGTAAGTTGTGTAAAAGATAAGAAAATCGAAATACCAATTAAAATTAACATTGTACTTGTTGTTCCTGGTTTGGAACATAATCTTTTATCCTTACGAAGATTAGAAATGTCCGGTTATCGCATTGTCTTTGAAAATGGAACTGGCTCTATAGAAAAAAACAAATGCGTGGTTGCTCTAGCTCTGAGAATCGAACCAGGTTTATATTCACTTAGTTTCAAATATGCAAACGCATTATTGACTAATCGTGCCTTGGAAGAAAACGCCGATCTGTGGCATAAACGTTTGGGGCATCTTGGCTAGCAGAATATGAAGAAAATTCAACCACAAGTTGATGGAATAAACCTTGAGAAGTTGACGACTCCATAGGATAAATGTACGAGATGTATAGAAGGAAAACAAGCTCAGGCTCCTCACAACCAAACACGAGTTCGAGCAAAGAGACCACTTCAGCTGATACACAGCGACTTAATTGGATGGAAAGAAATACGTATTGACATTCCTTGATGACTATACGCACTTCACGGCAGCATACACACTCAAATTAAAATCGGAAGTATTTCATTATTTCAAAATCTTCTATGAAATGGCAACAGCGCACTTTAATATAAAATTGAGCATATTCAGGTGCGACAATGGACGAGAATATATCTCGAATGAGACGAAAACATTTTTCGAATAAAAGGGTGTTTAATTCGAATTTACCATAAGATACACGCCGCAGCAAAATGGCGTCGCAAAGCGATTAAATCGCACAATAATTGAAAAAGTTCGGTGTATGCTACTTGCGTGTAAACTTGAAAATAATTTTTTTTATTAATCGCAGTCCGACATCAGCTCTGGATGGAAAATTTCCGGCGGCTCTTTGGTGTAACGAAAGACCAAGTATTGCAAATCTGCGTGTGTTTGTCTGCGTAGCATACGTTCACATACCGAAAGAGCTGACAATTGGTAAATTCGATACTAGATTTTTGAAATGGTACATGGTCAGATACTGTCTTAACGGATACAGACTTTGGTGTCCGGAATTGGGAAAAATCATCTCAGGTAAAGATGTCATTTTTATTGAAAATAAATTTTCGTTTGATGAGTCATATGATCTTGATGGCGGTGACTAGCTTCATAATGAAGAGAATCATCATGTTGTGGAGGGCAACAATGGAATCAACCATAAAGATGCAGAAGACGAGTATCAAGACCTGGAAGCTATGGAGGACACTGACCGGGTAGACAATGGAAGATCTCAACACAGCTTAAGTAACTACAGGGAATCGCTTAAAGAGCCTGAATACTCTGAGAATCTTCGTCGAAGTACTAGGATCAAAATGAAACCCAGGTATCTAGACGATTAGGCAGTTCTGGCCTTAAACGCGGAAATGTTTGTCGACGATGTTCCCCAATGTTTCGATGACATACAAAATAGACACGATAAGGCAGAATGGAAGCAAGCGATACAGCAAGAATTGGATTCACTATCACTGAACAAAACGTGGACCTGTACAAAACTTCCGGAAAATAGAAAAACTATAGACAGCAAATGGGTTTTTAAAATCAAGCGCAATAATCGTGGAAACATAGAGAAACACAAAGCACGATTAGTAATCAAAGCTTGCGCACAAGTAAAAGGATTTTATTACGAAGAAACCTACGCTCCAGCTGCTAGTATTACAACGGTAAGGACCATGCTGAGCATAGTTAACGAACAAAACTTATTTATGGAACAGATGGACGTACAAAATGCATTTTTGCACGGATAGTTAACAGAATAAATCTATATGAAAGTTCCTCAAGGCGTGGAAAATGAAAAAGGGCTTGTTTGTAAACTCAACATTCATTGTATGGCTTGAAACAATCACCGAAAGCCTGGAACCAAACCATTGACAACTATTTAAAAAGGATTGGTTTCAGACAATCGGAACTCGACGGATGTCTCTACGTTGGGAACTTTGATGACGCGAAAATCTATCTCCTATTGTACGTGGATGACATTCTCATCGCTGGGGACAGTAAAGAAAAAATAAAGGAAATCAAGAATCAATTAATGGCAAAATTTCGGATGAAGAATTTGGGGGACCCAAATTCTTTCTGGGCATAGATATTCGAAGAAAAAATGGAAAACTCTATCTAAGTCAACTTATCTACATCCGAAACGTCTTGAAGAGATTTAACATAGAGAATTGTAAACCCTCAAAGACTCCGATGGAAACCAAACCTCTTTCGGACCACTCTAAGCCATACAGGGAACTGATTGGCTGCCTAATGTATGCTATGATAGCAACAAGACCCGACATCAGCGCATATCAACTTTTTCGGTAGGTATCAGAACGGTTCTACGGAAGATCATTGGAAGGAATTAAAACGAATTCTACGTTATTTGAGAGGTACTTTGGATTTTGGTTTATGTTATGAAAAGGATTGCGGAGAACCCCTACTTTCTTATGCTGAATTAGACTGAGGAAGCGAACAAGATAGAAAATCGACTTCAGGTTATCTTCTCCAAGTGTTTGGAGACAGTATGCTGGACTACTAAGAGGCAGACGTGTGTCACGCTTTCATCAACTGAAGCGGAATATGTCGCCCTAACTACAGTGGCCACTGAAGTTGTGTGGATGAAAAATTTACTTGCGGACTTTGGAATTCCAGTCGAGAAACCAGTGATTTTTGAAGACAATCAACCTTGCGTAAACCTACTACGGAAGTGGGCACATCGACGATTGAAACACGTTGACATTAAATACAACTTCATTCGTCAACTCGACAATGAACAGAAACTGGACGTTCAATATATCCGCTCAGAAGAACAGGTTTGCTGACTTATTGACCAAGCCCATCGCATCTACTCCGTTTGATAAATTACGGTTGAAATTGGGTTATCAAGATATACACGGCATTTAACTCACATATCTGTTTATCAATTTGTATCAATTTTTGTTTTTTATTGTATCAAAAGTTTATAATCACTAAATTGAGGGGGGCTGTTGAGAAATACAATTGTTAGATTTTAAAATTTTGTAGTAGGCATAGTATTCTGTTATTTTTAATAAATATTAAATATATGAGAACTGTCATTTTTCAAATGCAATAATAAAAATAAACTGTACAAATCTGCCTAACGAAATACATATTTCAACAATATGCAATTCAACAGACTTAGATGTTCAGTCAGAAAAACATGGCATTAAATATACAGGCACTGGTTTATATAGTTCTCTTGTTGTCTTTTGTACAGACCAAGTACAATTTAAATCTGTTTGCAATATATATTCTAATTTATCCAAGGAAGTCCTAAAACATGTACGAGCAACAAAGACAGGGAAAGATACAAAATAAGACAAATATCATGAAAGCAAAAAAATGAAATGGCATTATGCCGCTCTTAAAAAAACACTTAGCAATTACACCTGGTACATAAAATCAATGTGGCTGATATGTGTTTGCAACGGCCACTATTTCCTGCCTTGCAAGTACAAATCATGTCCTTTACACAAGCTTAAGAACTGTAAATAATGAATTCTCTTTCGATCCTGTGCTGAGGTGAGTGCAGTGCACTTGTTTGGAGGCACAAGGGCCCAAATTTTAATGCATTTCTCTTGTTTTTCACTTATGCCACATAAAATCACATGCGCAGCATTATATACCTCTGATACAGCTACATCTAGCAACCACAGATTTTCATGAATGTTCGGTCAAGTGACCGGACAACAGTTGAATGTTGTTAAGTAAATAAATAAAGTGTTTTTCGATTTTGCTTGGCAGTCGGGATCGCCAATTGTGTAGAGTATAGGAAATATTGGTTCGATATTTAATATACTCTATACTTGTAAAAAAACGTAAAAACTTTAAACTTGTATAATCTGAATAAAAAACAAATGAATTTGAAAGGGAAAACGAAACTCAAAAAACACTTTATTTATTTACTTAACAACATTCAACTGTTGTCCGGTCACTTGACCGAACATTCATGAAAATCTGTGGTTGCTAGATGTAGCTGTAACACCTCTTCTCTTCCATTAAAGAAAACCTAATTTCCTCCATAACATACAAAAATAGTAATTTTTATTATAATTTAGCAAATAAAATTAACATTTTAAAATAATGTATAATTCAACAATTACTTACGTATGTTATATTTCCTATTAAATTGCTTTTTATATATAAAATATTTCAGGTTCACTTAAAAACAAACAAAAACCTATAAGGCCACTATGAAATGCCAAATATCTATCCTGGATGCATTAGTTTGCGCAATGTTTCTGATGGCAGAGCAATTTTTATTTACCAATACTCAGACCACGTTTTTAATGAAATGAAATCAAAATGAACAGTGATACCATGATTCATATATATTGTCAGTATGCTGCAATTTTTGTGTTAAGCGGAGTTCCCGCGGATCACCTTAGATGAATTTTTATATTTAATGCTCATACTGGAAACTGATTCATTTTTCTACTTACCTGTTCATTATTAAAGAGCACAAAATTGCGCCGTCACACGTTCTATCTACGTGAAATATGTGTGCAATTATCGCATGCGAAATTTGAAATTATGCTCTGTTCCATTTAAGCCATTCAGTAGATGGCACTGGCAACAGCGCAAATCTGAAGTAGCCGAAATTACATTGGGTAAACTTGTCTCTAATTTCAGCCAATCAGAGAGGTCAAAACTATTCCGTATGCTCCGCAATACTGAATGGCTTAAATGGAACAAGATATAAGTAGCAGCTGTATCAATAACTGACTTCTACACCTTCTAAAAATGAATTGAGCAATCATTGACATGAGTTCCCACTATTCATTTTGCTCACATTTTTCAATAATGATCATTGTTAATGAAAAAAGTAGAAATCTTTTTCACATTCAATGAAAGTCCAAACTGGTGTTCAGTTTCACTGAATAAGAGTGTTCAGCCGTTCATATTATTGTATTAATTCCAATTGTGTGTCAATGTCTTTTTTGACAAAATGAAAATAACAGTTATGCGGCCCAGTCCCATTATCTTTTAGTGAAATAAAGCTTGCGTACCTGTAAATGTAATAATATTCAAAAAGAGATAAAATAAATTCACTTAGAATGCAGATAGGACTTCTTGAAGGAAAATCTAATTGGACCACTTGGAAATATAAAATGTTTTATTAAGAGGTATTTATGACGGTCTAAATATTGTTGAAGTAGAATAAAACATTAAATATAAAGCAGATTTAGCTTACTTTATGAAGGTAGATAGCAATGTATTAATAGAAATTGAAAATCGGGAGCAAAAAGTCAGAAATGAAAATTATTTTAAATTACAAGCACCGATAATCGCTAATCGTAATCACAAATCATTTTCTAAATGCAATGGTGTCCGATTACTAATCGATTAGTTCCTCAGACCAAACGTAAAATAGACTCCGCATACTACCATTTGTTGTGAAGCAGGACCTTAGAATGAACGTGCCGGGGTAGCTAGCGGCGTTCATGAAATGCGGGTTGCATTAGTAGTAGTTTCAAAGTGACAGCAGCTGTCATTGAGCAACCTATTAAGCGATTTTGGTTTAAAAAAACTATTTACAATGACAAAAAATATTTATACCTATTTTAATCATAAAGAAATATTATCTAAAGAAAATTTAAAGATTGCAGTATGACAGAAATATAAGTATAGAATAAGTGGATAAAAGTTATTTTTCTTTCGAAAAATGAAGCATTGAATAACAAAAAAAATTTCTTTTGAAGGAAACATTGAACATAGAAATGTATGATTGATTGAAATATAAACTGAATCAAGGGTTATATGAATTAGTGAATGGTATACTCCTAATTATTACATATTTATATTTTTTATTGAATGAATTCAAGGTAGATGGATAGTTTGTATATTTGCAACATTTATTTTTGAATGTCCATTTAAATATCAAGGACTTAATTTGTATTTTTTGTTACCTTATTGACGAAAAATTTTGTAAATAAAATGTAATTTGAACTCTAGTCGATTACCTACCAAGAAACAAGTTTCTTGAAAATATCAAAAACAAACTGAAGAATATTTCGATGGAACCCGTTTAAAATTAATGCCTTGTTGATGTATTGAATTCAACCATTCGTCTCTTTTAGCTATGTCAATTAGCAACCTACACAATAATTAACTGTAACACTACTAACAAATTTATTTTTATAGGAAAACTTACAGATGAAAATTTCTATTAAGCTTTTTATATTTGATGGTTCATTACGTACTAAGCAGCGCTGAACCATGCTGAATATTTTACAGTTCAAACAAAATATAATATGAAACAAAAAGCATACCAACACAAAAAATTATAAACACCGCACAAAACCTTCCAAAATCACATTCGAACGTAGAACAATAATAACGAACTGGCAGGCAATACGCTATACAAAAAAACAAACGCCTCGTTCCATCCTATCCCCACCTAACCAATCATCAAGCAAGGAATGGCTTTACAACAAACCATTGCACAGTATAGGGAATGCGGCGTCTAATTTATTTTTGGTCTGAGATTAGTTATCATCGGTCTTTTCTGGGTGTGTTCAGCAGACAAATACTCATGCTGAATGCAGCCATTGTTCATCTCATTTTACAAGGCAGGAAGATGCCATATCCCAACTTCAAAGCTATTTTCCATTTCCATCCCGAGAGATCAGTGATAAACAAAGCGTCTTTATATTTTATATGCAAAGAAACGAATGAAATTGTAAATAATATAAATAAGTGTAGATAAATGTGAAATCAAAATTTAAGGTTAGAAATCAATCTGACAATTTATGTGACAAATGAATACGAATATGATTACTATTATTATTATGATTATTATTATTATTATTATTATTATTATTATTGTTATTATTATTATTATTATTATTATTATTATTATTGTTATTGTTATTATTATTATTATTATTATTATTATTATTATTATTATTATAATTATAATTATAATTATAATTATAATTATAATTATAATTATAATTATAATTATAATTATAATTATAATTATAATTATAATTATAATTATAATTATTATTATTATTATTATTATTATTATTATTATTATTATTTATTTATTTATATATTAATTACTCATTATTAATTTCCGATTGTGAATAATATAGTATACAAACCTCGGTGAAAAGTTTCATTGTGTCTCAGCGAAGCACCGAGGTTAGCTATCTTCGCCCTCGACAGTAATTAAACACTTTCCACCTCCACCTCGGTTAGCAATATACCATTAAATTTTGCTTCAGACACGCGTACGTAACTTTGATAAAAACCGAATGAGCAACACCCATTCTCAGGAAAAATTTCTTCATGGGACTATCAAATTACATCAAAAATTATGCAAGTAAATATTTTCAAAAACAAAATAATATTTTTGCCTACAATATCTTCCATTTTAGATTTTGTGCTGATTTGGAAATATCTATGACAATGGAACTTTTATGTCAATTTATTATCTGTTGTTTATTTCTATGCATATGTGGTTTTATAATTACAGTGGTATGTTTTAAAGTAACTTGTAGATATATGTAATTACCTATTGTTTCAGGCAAAAAGTAGCAAATTCACTGAAGCGGCGGCGTTTCATGACCGAGGCGAAATTTAAAATCAAAAATTTCTTATTTAACATTATTTTTACTTTTGTGAAGAGTATTTTAGTTACTTTGTTGGAATAGACATTGATATGTGCTATGTAAGGCAGTGGCGGCTCGTCAGGAGAGGCAAGGAAGTTAAGCCTCCACATAACTTATCAGGATAAAAACTTTTACAAAATTATTTTTTTCATGTTCACTTTTCTTTCTACTTTTATTAATTTTGTATTAGTTACGAAGGTATAAAATGATCTTAGCCCATATTTTTGCTGTATTAATCATGTTACGCCTATTTATTAGACCGTTGTACATACAACAGAGGCTAAGCTTCGCTGCACCATAAAACTATAGTTCTTAAAGGCATATTTCACACTCGTGCTACATACACGATACATGAATCAAGCCACATTATACCAGCGTATAAGTTAGTACAGAAGGCTGCATTCCCTTGGTCTTTGTGAATGCTAGGCATGTTTCGTGATGGCTGCTGCTAAACCACAGACCATCTGTGTAAACTAACTGCGATGGCGGCTATGGCGTGCGGCACAGAGTTGTAGGTAACTGCAGTACATTATACATGTTTAATAGGTTATTTTTATTTTTAAGGGTATATTTTGAAAAATTTCAACACCTCCTTCCCTGAAGTTAGCCACCCCTCCGACAATGTCACGAGCCGCCACTGATGTAAAGTAATTTCAAATTACTTTATGTAATACATGGCATGCCATAAAAAGTAAATGCTTAAAAATAAATTAAAATACTTTTACAGTCACAGACAGAGAAAGTGATACTTTGTTGCCTTGTAACTGTAAAAAAAATCATTCTTTGTTTAATTCTGCTATTGAATCACGTTGTTTCTTATTTACATACACAAATTGAAATCTTTTGTTTTCTCTACTGAAGTTATTTTTGTAGCAACGGGTGTAATTTGCAAATATTTCCACCTATATCTTTTCTTATTGCTAAAAGTAGAAATAAACTAAAATAGAAAATAACATTTATAATATGACTATTCCCCTCATCATGAGCAAATCAAAATGTTTTATTTTGCATACAATTCGAGCATAACTGCAAATTATTTTGAATGTGCGCATACTATGCGTATATTCTCCATAATCATTAAAATATTTGATTTGTTTAATTTATAATTTAGTTTCAAAATATCAAATAAATTCGCAGGGTGAATGTTCTAGTTCGTTCAAAAATTCGTAAAATAGTCCATGCACCACATGAACCCCAAAAACAATAGAAAAATACTATGGCCTCCTGAATTTACGTATTGCCATAAAAACACATTCAAGGCCGTTTTCGTAGCTCTTATAATACAATAATTGAAAATCAACAATCAACTTCACAAATATTGAAAACAGGGTAATTTACAACAATTTATTAAATTAATAAAATAAGTAAATAAATATAAATATATCATCACGGCATATTACCCATTGCTGGGTGTGCCAATCTGCTATGTTCGCAGATATCGGTAATGATGATGATATATTTCTACCGTGCGGGCGTTTACCAGGCGTCACTTCACGGGCACTCATTGTTAGTGTGGAGAGTGCACCACAGGGGTAATTTTGTGCCATTTAAAATTCGAAATATTTGGCGTCGGTCGGGATCGAACCCGGTTTCCCAGATTCACGACCAGACACTCAAGCACGCGGCCACGAGACCCCATTAAAGAAATTAAAGATTTCCTTAACAATGGGCTTGTCCATGTCGTCGGCTTTTTAGAAATTACATGTCCTATATGAATCTTGAATATAAATAAACAGCGAAATAAAAATTGCTATATATTTTGTATTTTTATACCTATAATAATGTAATTAAAGTTTTTAGCGTAAAATGATCGCCATGTTGTGACGTCAGCGTCATTACAGTCATCCATTTACCCTATGACAATGTCACTATAGAATGGACCATGCATATTTTGCTCATAAATTCTCGGTTGGCTTTACACATACTCTACATACACATATTTAATATATCCGAGTAATTATTTATTAAGATTAAAAGAATATTTACTTATTAAATGAATTTATATTATAATTTACGTTTAAATTATTGTAATCTCAATAGTCGTCATTGTTGTAATCATGTAGTAAATGTTGAATTACCTTTTATTATAACCTATGCTTTGATTATTGTAATCAATACTGTCATTGTTGTATTTAATTATAAATTGAAAATAGATTAAATACTATTATACTAATTACAATAATGGCACTTGGTGAGTATGAGTATGATAACCTTCAATATTATATTAAAGAAAGTCTTTAAGTCACATTAATTAAAGCGAATAATTAACCGGATTGTGAAAACGAACAAAAATTATTAATTTTACTTACCTGATTTTTATTTATGTATAATATGTACTATCGAAGTTTGACATAAATTAACATTTAACACTACTCACTACTCGTATTCCTATTCATGTAAGTAATGCAAACAAATATATATTTTGAAATGATATAATAACTACCTGGCTTACTTTATTACCATTAGATTTAAAGATTTTTGATCACAGTTTGTAATGGATCCGTATTTTTATTCTTGCAACATCTATTGTATATTACCATATTAATGGTAATGTATGTCGGTTCTCTTTACTTATGACGGAATGACAGGCTAACGTCACAACTTTCGCGCCAAAATTTTAATAATTATTTTAGGCGTTATAAAGCATAAAAGTTGGACGGGCCCATTGCGAATGTTTATGCAAAGAAACTATAGCAGCATAACTTATCTACCGTGTATACTGATTTACATTCCTTTCATAACCATAAACTAAGAAGTAATTTTTTTGAATTTTTTTTTTCGACAAATACATGTCGTTTTGACCGTTAATTACAGTCATCATCAGTTCTATAAAATATCACAATAATTACAAAAATTGTACAACAATCATTTCCCATAACAACTTACCAAATAATTGGTATGAAATACTTAATAATATAAGTTACATTTTTTTCAAATTACGCGTGAACATATTTTCTTAAGTAATAAAAAATACATTTTTGTTACGGCCAAAACATACAGCGAAGCCATCGCTTCAACGTCTTGACCAGGGATGGCAAACTACTTACATGTATAAAAGTTTTTATACATTACATGTATATTTTATTTTTATGCAGTATTATACGTATATATTACAAGAACTGTATAAAATGTATATCACGTATGTACAATACGTACAGGGTGTAAATCGAAAAGTGGAACATAGGAGTTTAACATGGGAACTCAATTTTTCTTTGCGCAAACGTTTGTTACGTCCTATTTTTGCAATCTGTTTCTTTTATTATTAATTTATTCTGTTCAGTAGTTATTGCCCTTGTCACAAGCAATAATTGTCACTCTTTAGCATTGCTGGTCGAATGTCTTCAGGGTTATTAAATTTATATATTTTATACTTTTGAGAATTTGCAAGTCTGAGCCGCTTCGCAGACTTGAGCGAAGAGAGACATTCTGTCTATGATCGTCGTTGTAGCTGCATCTCAGGGTTGGTTATTATTTTTCACTCGTTGATTTCGTATTGTTGGAAGAATTTTAACGTGCCCGTTATTTGGGGATTTAACTGAGAAAAGTAGCTGAGGGAAATATTGTTCCCGCGGAAAATTGTTCCGGATTTTTGGCACTTCGATCACTGATATACTTTAAGCCACTCAAGATCTAAGGTATTTATATTTGTTAATAATGTTTAGCCCGGTTGTAGAAATATTTATATAGTATTTTTGTATTAATATTTTGATTTTTGTGAAGTATAAATTAGTAAAAGTAACATTTAACTTGTATTTGTCGGCCTGTCAAATTGGCAATGCTAATTGAGTTCTCCCTTTTAGGCTTTTATTTTATGGTTTCTCCTTCGTTGTTATTTTGGTTTTACTTTGTAACCCATTGATATTGGGAATACATTGAGTGGGAAACATATTGTTGGATCGGGATCTCGAGTCCGGGAAACATATTGTTGGATCGGGATTTCGAGTCCTGATTTTTGTGGATAACACCTTGCTGGAGGATTTTATGGAAAATTGGATGAGATTGACACCTCGTGTTTGAAGCGGAAGTTGGTTACGCCATTTTGGAAACGTCACACCACATCCCTACCACACTATTACGTCACTACCGCCGACGCCTCTCCAAATACATGCAGCTAAGCTCCATTTTGTTTTCTTTATTTATTTGTTTGAATTTAAAGTTCATTGAGTTTAATAATCGTACTATATTTGATATTTGTATTTTGATTACATCATTTGTCATAATTTTGAATCTTACTGATTATTGTTTTATATTGTTATGTACTAGCTCACGCGAGTCTTATAATTTGTATTGTGAGGAATTTTCATTTAGGGTTTGTTTCGGTTTAGGAAGGGTTAGGACTAAGTTTATTTTATTTTAACGTATGTTGCGCACGCACTACCCTGCTTGGTCGACCAAACACACGTATTGCGCCTATTGTTGCGTTTTATATTTCATATATTATACGTTCTTTCGACGTCTACGGTCCTCGCTCATTCGCGTACCACGCATCCCCTATCTGGTGCACTTTGTATTCCGAATTAATCTTTTTTTTTTGGGTTACTAATATCTCGCATGAGTTATATTATTGCCTTAATATTTTTTACTGTTATCAATTATTTACCTTTACAATTTACTTCGTTCTTATAACTGTATTAAGTAAAACTTTTAATATATGTTTCATTTCAAGTTCAAACGGAGCTTATTTGTTTATTGAATATCGAATCACACCTAGTACTATTGCTTATCCTCCACATATTGGTATTTTCGAGGTTGTGTACCATTTTAAGAATAAACAACCATCGTGGCGCCCTTTTTATATTTCAAGTGTTTAGTTTGATTTTAATTGCGTATTTGGGAATCGCACTAACCCACTCCCGTCTCCACTGTCTAAAAGCTGGCGGCCGCATTCCTGAAGAACTTGGGTGCGTTACACTTGCCTTTCTCATGGTAAAACCCTTAAGGTTGTTACAGCACGTAGCAAGATTTTTGGCGCCCAACGTGGGGCACCTTGCGCAATAAATTTTGGGCAATTTGGAAAAAAAAAAAAAAAATTGAAAAATTTTTATAGCTTTTTTAAAAAAATAATTTTTTTTTTGTTTATTTGGAAATATAAAAGTAATTAATCTGGTACATATTTATTACTGCATGGTAGGGTAGATTGTAAGTTATTTTGAATTTTTTTTTGTTTGGTTGAGTTTCGAATAATCTGTATTATGGAGTTTAAACTAGATATTGATAGATTGTCGCAAAATGAATTACAATATGAGTTACAAATTCGTGGAGTTACTGACTTAGCTGACGCTAATGTACGACGTAAGACACTACGTAATTTGATGAAATTGGAAAAGCTTAATTCTTCATTTAAGTTGCCAGCATATCCGTATACATTTGATGAAGATCACGAGGCAGTTAAAAAGACCCTTACTGAAATTGATGAATTAATACAAGAGGTTGATGGGAACAAATCTTCGGGTAGTCATAAGAAAATTTCCTCTAAAATAGCACATTGTTATGAGCGTATTACGCGAATGCCAGCTTCTAGCAGTGAAGAAGAGCAAACTCGGTCAAAACTTTTGATCCGAATTATGAATTCGTGGTCCAATGTGTCAATTAAAAGTGAAACCAACGCCAAATCTTCGACGCCGAAACATCCTGGTATTCTAGATTTTCAGTCGTTGCATATCGCTGATGAATCTTTGGATGAGGACAATTTAGAAAGTACAGGTACCGAAGATACTTGTGCAGATTTATCTCCCATGCAGGTCAAACCTAAAACAATATTGCCCGCTCATTGGAACTTAAAGTTCACTGGTGATATTAAAGATATGTCACTAGGTTCATTTTTGGAACGTGTTGATGAGCTTTGTATTGCTAGAAACGTTACTAGAGTTCAGTTATTTAATTCCGCGATAGATTTATTCCAAGGTAAAGCGTTGATCTTGTATCGTGCTAATAAAAGCCAGTTTTCATGTTGGAATGAACTTGTAACTCAATTGCGCGAAGTTTTCCTACCATACAACTTTGACGAGAGATTGTTTGATGAAATTAAATCGCGTTGTCAAGGTCCAGACGAAACTATTGATATTTATATAGCTATTATGGAGACAATGTTCAGCCGATTGAATACGACAGTCTCAAAGGAGACTAAACTTAGAATTCTTTTGCGTAACCTTCACCCCAAATTACAAACTCAGTTATCGCTTGTAGACGTTGAATCTATTGAACAATTAATTAAGCTAGGCAGACGATTGGAGCAAAAATTTGAAACAATGGATGGATACATTGCTCCTTCGGCAAACAGAAGTAAACGGTCCGTGGAACCCGCATTATGCTATGTGGCCAGTGAGTCAGAAGCAGACAAAAGCCAACGTAAGTCTGACAGCAGTAGTTCCGTTAATGTGTCAGTCCCTCCTCGCAAAAGTAGAAACAACAAATTGACTTGCTTTAATTGTGGTAGTTCGGATCACTTAGTTAGAGATTGTGATCAAACTTTTGTTAAAAAATGTTACGGCTGTGGTACTCCAAATGTCACTAAAACAACTTGCCAAAAGTGTAATAGTTCGGGAAAAGCCAATCGCAGGTGATAGCAGATCGGTTACCATCTGTCGACGTTAACATAAATCCGGTCCTCGATTTTATTCTTGCTCATGTTAGGGACGATGAGAGACCCTATCTCTCTGTCGATATTTTGGGTCGTAGTATTACGGGTTTGTTAGATACCGGCGCTTCACGTACAATTGTTGGTAGCAAAGGTTGGAACTTTTTGCAAAATATTGGATTCGGTTTAAATTCTTGTCGTAAGACATATTGTACTGTCGCTAATGGACAGAAACTTGTAGCTCTCGGTTCGGCACATGTGCCATTCGCCATTGAAAATAAGACCGAATGGATTGAGGTTTTAGTTATTCCAGAGTTGTCGCATACACTCATAGTTGGTATAGATTTTTTTAAGCAAATGGGAATAGTACCCGATTTGCGTAGCGGTAATTGGAAATTTAGCATTAAAGATTGTAACGTAGCGCCCGTAGATAGTCAAAAGTTTTCGCTAGATAAAATACAATCGGAGGCTTTAAGAAAAGTAGTAGATAAGTACTTTTCAAAACTAAGTGACAAATTAGGTTGTGCCAAACAAGTACTACATCATATTAGATTGACTGATCCTAATCAGATGCCCATTAAGCAGAGATACTATCCTGTTTCTCCCGCGGTACAGGCTGAAATTGATAAACAATTATTCGATATGGAAGCCAATGGAGTTATAGAGAGGTCCGATTCGGATTGGGCTTCACCCATACTGATGGTTCCTAAAAAGGATGGTTCGTGGCGCTTTTGCGTTGATTTTAGAAAGGTCAATGCGGTAACGCAACGTGATGCGTATCCTCTTCCTTATATGTCGAGCATATTAGATAGACTAAAAAATGCTAAATTTATCTCGAGTCTGGATATAAAATCAGCATATTGGAACATTCCGTTGTCTGAAGAGTCTAAGAAGTTTACGGCTTTTACTGTTCCCGGTCGTGGTTTATGGCAATTTACGCGATTAGCTTTTGGTCTCCATGGAGCTCCAGCAACTTTTCAGAGATTTATTGATAAAGTTTTAGGGCCAGAATTAGAGCCATATGTTTTCAAGTATTTAGACGATATTATTGTTATAGCCGACACTTTCGATAAACATTTGGAAGTACTCGAAGAAGTACTAAAGCGACTTATAGAGGCGGGCTTGAGTTTGAATAAAGAAAAATGTTCCTTTGTTGTTCCGGAATTAAAATATTTAGGTTACGTTGTTAATGCTACCGGACTAGCTGTTGACCCAGATAAAGTATCAGCCATTTTGCAAATTCCTATTCCTCATACAGTAGCCGAAGTTCGTAGAATGCTCGGTGTAGCAAGTTGGTATAAGAGATTTATTCCAAACTATTCGGAAGTTTGTGCCCCTTTGAATAGATTGACCCGAAAATCGGTTAAGTTCAAGTGGGATGATGACTGTAATAGAGCGTGGATTAAAATTAAGCACTACCTTATTAGTGCTCCGATATTGAGTTGTCCTGATTTTTCGCTGCCATTTACGATTCAAACTGACGCATCGTCATACGGTTTAGGCGCTGTTTTAACTCAGGCTACTAGTGACGGAGAGAAAGTGATTTGTTACTTGAGTAGATCACTAACTCGTTTAGAACGAAAGTATACTGTAACTGAACTTGAATGTTTAGCGGTTTTGTGGGCCATAGAAAAATTGCGACAATATGTAGAAGGATCTTATTTCACGGTCGTAACTGACCACCATAGTTTGTGTTGGCTTCATAATTTGAAAGATCCATGTGGACGTTTGGCGAGATGGGCTATTCGGCTCCAACAGTATAATTTCAAAATTATTCATAGGAAAGGGCGCGACCATCATGTTCCAGATACCTTAAGTAGAAGCGTGCCAGTTGTTGATAGTTGTAACGTTGGAAAGGAGACGAAATTTTGTTCTTGGTACAGTAAAATGTTAAATAATGTCTTGTCTAATCCTTTAAAATTTCCGGCATGGCGCGTCGATGATGATAAGTTATACCATTATTACAATAATCGTATTTCTGGGTTAGATAGCGATGAGTACAGTTGGAAACGTGTTATACCTAATGCGGAGAGATTGAATATCTTAAAAAGGATGCATGATGCCCCTACTTCAGGACATTTAGGTGTTTTTAAAACGTACAATCGCATTTTACAAAAATATTATTGGCCTCGCATGAAATCGGATATAGCTCGTTATGTTAAGAATTGTAAAATTTGCTCGGCTAATAAAACGGAACGAAAACTACCTGCTGGACTTATGGCTCAACGTTTCATTGTAGATAGACCATGGAAACAAATTAGCATAGATTTGATTGGACCCTTAATTAGGTCAACTTCGGGCTACCAATATATTCTCACTGTAGCTGATACGTTTAGTAAATTTGTTTTAACATTTCCCCTTAGGAAAGCTACTGCTACTGCCATTATAAAACATTTAGAAAAGGACGTATTTTTATTATTTGGAAGCCCCGAATCAATTTTAGTTGATAACGGCACACAATTTCGTTCAAAAGAATTTAGGCGGCTCGCTGATAGGTATAACGTCAAGCTAATGCCAACTATCATGCTCAGGCTAATCCTGTCGAAAGAGTGCATTCCACCCTTAAACAAAGTATCCGCTCGTACATTGGTGAGAACCAACGTAAATGGGAAAATAACCTGCAGAAGATATCTTGTGCCTTACGTACCTCAGTTCATGAAAGTACTAAATGTTCCCCATTCTTTGTAAATTTTGGAAGGGAAATTTCATTTGTGGACGAAATGATAAAGTCGGTCCCAGATCGAGTAGGCTCATTGGAGGATAAAGAGAAGCATAGAAAAGCATTCCAGGACATTTACGTTAAAGTGAGAGAACGTTTGAAGGAAGTAAATGACAAGACTAAGCGTCGTTATGACTTAAGGCGTAGAGATGTGCAATATTTACCTAATGAACTAGTTTGGCGTAGGAATTACGTATTGTCCGATGCTTCTAAGTATTTTAGTTCGACTTTAGCCCCAAAATACATTGGCCCCTTTACGGTTATTAAAAAGTTGTCTCCGTGGACATATGAACTGCAAAATGATGTTGGAAAGAATTGTGGCGTTTGGCATGCCAAAGATTTAAAGCCTTACTCAGTAGATGAGAATTTTGAATCGTAGTATATGTTGTCGTTGACAACCTTCTCTTTAGGAAGGGGGGAGTTGTTACGTCCTATTTTTGCAATCTGTTTCTTTTATTATTAATTTATTCTGTTCAGTAGTTATTGCCCTTGTCACAAGCAATAATTGTCACTCTTTAGCATTGCTGGTCGAATGTCTTCAGGGTTATTAAATTTATATATTTTATACTTTTGAGAATTTGCAAGTCTGAGCCGCTTCGCAGACTTGAGCGAAGAGAGACATTCTGTCTATGATCGTCGTTGTAGCTGCATCTCAGGGTTGGTTATTATTTTTCACTCGTTGATTTCGTATTGTTGGAAGAAGTTTAACGTGCCCGTTATTTGGGGATTTAACTGAGAAAAGTAGCTGAGGGAAATATTGTTCCCGCGGAAAATTGTTCCGGATTTTTGGCACTTCGATCACTGATATACTTTAAGCCACTCAAGATCTAAGGTATTTATATTTGTTAATAATGTTTAGCCCGGTTGTAGAAATATTTATATAGTATTTTTGTATTAATATTTTGATTTTTGTGAAGTATAAATTAGTAAAAGTAACATTTAACTTGTATTTGTCGGCCTGTCAAATTGGCAATGCTAATTGAGTTCTCCCTTTTAGGCTTTTATTTTATGGTTTCTCCTTCGTTGTTATTTTGGTTTTACTTTGTAACCCATTGATATTGGGAATACATTGTGTGGGAAACATATTGTTGGATCGGGATCTCGAGTCCGGGAAACATATTGTTGGATCGGGATTTCGAGTCCTGATTTTTGTGGATAACACCTTGCTGGAGGATTTTATGGAAAATTGGATGAGATTGACACCTCGTGTTTGAAGCGGAAGTTGGTTACGCCATTTTGGAAACGTCACACCACATCCCTACCACACTATTACGTCACTACCGCCGACGCCTCTCCAAATACATGCAGCTAAGCTCCATTTTGTTTTCTTTATTTATTTGTTTGAATTTAAAGTTCATTGAGTTTAATAATCGTACTATATTTGATATTTGTATTTTGATTACATCATTTGTCATAATTTTGAATCTTACTGATTATTGTTTTATATTGTTATGTACTAGCTCACGCGAGTCTTATAATTTGTATTGTGAGGAATTTTCATTTAGGGTTTGTTTCGGTTTAGGAAGGGTTAGGACTAAGTTTATTTTATTTTAACGTATGTTGCGCACGCACTACCCTGCTTGGTCGACCAAACACACGTATTGCGCCTATTGTTGCGTTTTATATTTCATATATTATACGTTCTTTCGACGTCTACGGTCCTCGCTCATTCGCGTACCACGCATCCCCTATCTGGTGCACTTTGTATTCCGAATTAATCTTTTTTTTTTGGGTTACTAATATCTCGCATGAGTTATATTATTGCCTTAATATTTTTTACTGTTATCAATTATTTACCTTTACAATTTACTTCGTTCTTATAACTGTATTAAGTAAAACTTTTAATATATGTTTCATTTCAAGTTCAAACGGAGCTTATTTGTTTATTGAATATCGAATCACACCTAGTACTATTGCTTATCCTCCACATATTGGTATTTTCGAGGTTGTGTACCATTTTAAGAATAAACAACCATCGTGGCGCCCTTTTTATATTTCAAGTGTTTAGTTTGATTTTAATTGCGTATTTGGGAATCGCACTAACCCACTCCCGTCTCCACTGTCTAAAAGCTGGCGGCCGCATTCCTGAAGAACTTGGGTGCGTTACACTTGCCTTTCACATGGTAAAACCCTTAAGGTTGTTACAGCACGTAGCACGTTACCTTATTACAAAGTTACAGTTTTTATGAGCTTTTTGTGTAAGCAGCCATGGATTTATGATAAAAAAATCTGATGTGGCCAACACATAACCTCTCGCCAGATATTTTACCTGGTTGTACGCATAAAACGAAAAAATATTTTTAAATACAAATACATATATTCATGTCTCACTACAAAATAATTCTCACATATATTTGCAAAATCTATGGTATATTTTAAAATAAATTATGTACAATACTTACATTTTCTTTATATTCAATATCCTGAAATTTTCTTTTTCTACTTTCCTTTTCTTTTTCTTTATATTCGTCATTTTTTCGCAAATTCCTTTTATATTCTTTTTTACGTATATTCTTTTGCGTTGTTGACTTTTTTTATTTTCATAATCTTCATAATAATATACAAATATTTTTGACAGAGGCATACAAATATTTTTGACAGTGACATTTATGTGTCAATTACAAACATTTGAATTTCTTGCCTTGTAGTAGTTTGATCTGAGATTTTTTACATCAAATTATTTTATATGCCTTTCTTTATCTCTAAATCTATAGAAGATATAATAATGAATTTATATTTATCGAATAAAGAATTTAACGTTCTTTAATATAAGTATTTACATAAATTTTCGATAAATAATATTTAGACGATTTTTTTCTTGTAACTACTACTTCCGGTTGTCCAATTGTTATCAAAACTGACTGGACTCTTCCCATTATTGTTAGATTGAGGAATCCGTAGTTAAAAATGTCTTAAGTCTCATAGTATTTGAGATATAGTGAATCCAACATCCACACACACACACACACACACACACACATGTATGTGTGTGTGTGTGTGTGTGTGTGTGTGTGTGTGTGCGTGCGTGCGCGTGCGTGCGCGTGCGTGCGTGCGTGCGTGCGTGTGTGCGTTTGTGTGTTTGTGTGTGTGTGTGTGTGTGTGTGTGTGTGTGTGTGCGTGTGCGTGTGCGCGTGCGTGTGTGTATATGTGTGCGTGCGTGTGTGTTTGTGTGTGTGTGTGTGTTTGTGTGTGTGTGTTTGTGTGTGTGTGTGTGTGTGTGTGTGTGTGTGTGTGTGTGAGTGAGTGAGTGAGTGTGCGTGTGTGTGTGTGTGTGTGCGTGTAACAAAACTTTGGTCTACGATAACTTCCATTCTACAATTCTAAAAATTGTTTCGTACTTCTCTTCGTTACATCCATGTGAAGAGCTGATTAGATTTTGGTTAGAATTGGAAAACCGGAAGTACCCTCTTTTGAAGATTTTAACAGTTTTTCTTGAAAAAACTATGTTAAATATAATTTTTTCACATTTAATGTTACTATAAATATTAAAGAATATTTTATTCTCTATACGATTTGACTGCATTTTATATTTAATATTAAATGGATATAGAGTTAAAAAATTATAAAGAAATTAAATTTCATAAAGTAGCCATAGCTATGGAAACAGCTACTATATTAGGAAAATTCTGATTGAAAGATGTCGGAAGGTAAAGTACAAGAAATATAATCTTTAGAAAGGAACTTTCTGTATGAAATTTGTACAAAATACATAGAACTGACGGAAGGTAATGTGCTGGCCACATCAGATTTTTTGTTATAAATCCATGGCTGCTTAGACAAAAACCTCATAAAAACTGTAACTTTGTAATTAATTTTTACGTTTATATGAAGAGACAAAATAATCGTTTCACATGATTTAGATGCAGCGTTTAATTCTCTATAACTTTTATTTAAAGTATTTTTGCATAAAATAATTAGGTAGCGTTTGAGCAAAGAAAATTGATTTCCCATGTTAAACGCCTATGTTCCACTTTTCGATTTACACCCTGTACATTGTATAACATGTATAATACATATAGTTTTATACTCCCACGTATTATACGGTATTATACATGCGTATTATACTCTTTCATACATTTTATTTTATACGCTAATGAACAGAAAATTAGTATATATTTGCATGAAATCAAAAGGTAAAAAGATATTTAAAATTTGTAGCGGCAAAACATCAAATATTTAAATATTTTATTTTATTACGAATGAAAATTGTTGATAAATTATTTTATGAATTGTATGTTTTGTTTGAAATCTGTTTGATAATTTATATTAGGATTTTTATTCAAAATTAATGCAAAACGTTTCTTTAATAGTCTGGCATTGTAATTATCTTCTCTATCTATTATTTCAGTTTCATTAAATTTATATTTGTGTACTGTGTTAAATGAATAGTGAGCGCACTATGATCAGGATTAATTTTTTTGTAGTGGTACCATAATATTTATTGCAAGAACCATATTCTATCTTCTACAAGACAGTTTTGTTTTAATTTAAGGATTTTATCTTTGACTTTAATGAAAAAAATTTGGCTAGTCTAAATTGTTAAGTTTGAAATTTTATTTTACTATTTTAAGTAGTTTTAGTAAAGTGAAATTAATGCTATTATCGTAAGGGATTTTTGTGTAAATGACTTCATTATTGTTATTGTTGACATCGATGTCATTATTACGTGAGTATGATTTTTGTTTTCTACGGTTGATGTATTTAATAAGGATTTTTTTGGGTAAAAAATGTAACAAGATATTATTTAAGTGTTTCAAACCAATTATTTGGTAAGTTGTTATAGAAAATGATTGTAGTACAATTTTGTAATTATTCTAATATTTTATAGAAATGGTGATGACTGTAAAGAATAGTCGAAACGTCTTGTATTAGTCGAAAAAATATAAATAAAATGTAAACCAAATATTAACGGATTACTAAGGCCCTGCCTTATCATACATCAAAATACACTAAGCAATAACAGGTATTACTAATTCTAATATATCAATAACAGGATTAAACAAAACGCTATACACTCGTAAATATACTAATACATTCACGTGTGTGCTTCTACGTCTTTCGCAATTTGTATGCATACTCACAAGAGCCTAGCCGTCAGACCAGTGGGTGCGCCCGAAGATGCACGATGTCTTCCAAATGTAAAATTAGTTATTCTTTATGAATTAAAAAAAATGTAGACAAAACCCATAACTAACGCACAAAACTTGAGTGCTTATACTTTTTATTTAAATTAATTTTAAAAACTAATTTAGCATTCGAGTTTTTCGGACGCTTGAAACATACATCGTGTTTTTTCGGGGCTCCACCGGTCTGACAAATAGATTATAGGCTATTCCACGATATTTTATTTTACTAATCTTTCATATTTTCAATAAACTATTAATATTTTTGATTACGGTGGAATAGTCTATTCCTGCATACTCGGCTAGTGCCTACTGTACAAAACTGAGACATGCGATACGCGTGAGTAATTTTTTTTAATGTGTTCACTTTTACTGTACTATATTATTTAATGCCAATTCGCAAAATAATTATATATAATGTTTATTTTAGTTCCCAGGAAACGGTTATATTTATATTCAAAACATTATATGCTTAACAGCAGCTTTGGGACAATTGTTTCTTCATTGCTTTACGGCAGATAAACTTACTACTGAGGTTGGTGAGAAATATAAAAGCATACGATTAGAATTTACATAAAACTATTTATATATAGGCTTTAGCAGTGGCTTATGAAGCTTATAGTAGTAATTGGTACAACGCTTCTTATAGTATTAAGAAATTAATAATATTTATAATAATGAGATCTCAAAGGCCAATACATCTTACTGCAGGAAAATTCACTCCTGCTTCTATCGAGTCATTTGAACTGGTATAATATACGTATTTTTTATATTTAAGAAATACATCTATACGTATGTATGTTGTAGGTGACACGTACTGCTGTATCATATTTTACAGTACTCAGTTCAGTTACCGAAGAAAACAAATAATAATGTTAAATAATATTAATAGTAAATACAGGGCCCTATTCTGTAACTCGGTGGTTAATTTTTAACCACTGGTTAAAATTTTTATCCACTAGATATTGATTTGACACCTAAAAATCCCTTTTCTTGTTATATTTCAACATATTTGATTGGTTAAAAAAATTAACAAATGGTTAAAAATTAACCACTGAGTTACAGAATAGGCCCCACAGAGTGTTAAAAAAAGGATAAATTTTTTTGAGGGAATATACATTTCGATGTGCTGATCCTCCATAAAAAGAATTTTTCTAAAATTCGGAAAATTATTTATTATTTATTTCACTCTTATATTAATGTTTTTTTAAATATGATGAATTATGTAATCACGTAACTAGCGTTGAATAGCAAATGAATTAGTTCGTAATTATTTTTAATAAAAATTTCGTAGCGACTAGGCCAGTGGCACTAAAAATTCTTTTTAATTGAAAATCCGCACATCTGTGTATACCCTAAAAATACCCTTTTTAACACGCTGTTTGTGATTCGTTTATGTTTCTTTAATTTCAAATTGTTAAATATAGGTATTTGTAAAAAAATATTCTAAAAAATAATTTAAAAATTTATTTGTAATAATAATTTGTTACCAAAATCTAGTTAATAAATTGCACGTCATTTCTCTCATCCTAGTGCGTTATATACAAGTGTCCAAGTTAACGTGCTCGCCCTTAAGCTTCGTTTAAATGAGGCACGTTTACTCGGTGCTAGCTGCTAGCCAACTAGTTGAATGGCAGCTAGTATACTAGCTGGCGAGAAAGTTGAAGTACTAGCTACTAGCTGGAAAATTCACTCTTGAGCTAAGGCACTAGGCGAGCGAAAGCAAGGGCAAGTGTTTTCTGCACAGCTTTTTGTTTGGTTCTAGTTAAAAAAAATGTTAACTAAGGTGGTTAGAGCAGGTATTGTTTTAATTAGTACTTTATTGCAAGAAGGAATTAGAAACTTAGTACATGAAAATAATAATATTAGATGAATCAAATGATATCAGTTTAGCGAAACTATTAGGAATAGTTATAATTTATTTCGATAATGAACATAAAAGCAGAGTGTCAACGTTCTTAGCTTTAGTTGAATTTGAAAATTGTAACGCAGAAAGTATCTCGGATGCAAAAAAAACACTAAATAAACACTAAATTTGTTTAAACTCCCTAAAAATAATCTAGTAGGTATTAGCACCGATAACGTTAGTGTCATGGTGGGTATTAATAATAGTGTTTTCACACATTTATGATCCGATATTCCAAATTTGGTATTAATCCGATGTGTATGCCATTCGCTGAAACTCGCTGTTTCCCATGCTTCACGTAAGAATTTTCCAAGAAATATATATAATTAGTTTAGTAAATCTGCTTCACAACAAAATCATTATAAAATATTATACAGGTTAATTAACGATGGTGCTGAACCAAAAAAGATCGTTCTTTTATGTCAGACAAGACGATTATCCATAGTAATTGCTGTTAAAAGAATATTGAAATACTACCCAAGTAACACTAACCGACGGTCGACCAAAAAGTGACGTCGATTATAGGTTGAATTTAAGTCATATGCGGCCGTCTAATTTGACGTGGATGCGACGGCACTGCGACGTTGATTTTTGTTCTGAAATAGGACTAGTGGTTGCTATGACGACCTTGTGACGACTTTATATGGTCATAATTAGGTCTATTTAAACCTTTGTCGCATGTCTAATTTGACGTCTTTGCGACGATTATTTTTACTTTATTTTTAATATTATTAAAAATTCATATTCAATTTTTATTTAATTTGGCAACTTATAATTGTTTATAACACACGGAGGTGTATATTATTTTTACTTAAATGTCAAATTGATATTTTATTTTTTCCTAATGCAATTATATAAACAATAATCTTTAAAATTTTGAAAAAATGAAATAAAAATCAAATTTAATATACATTTTTATTTAATTATGGTTATCCGTCATCGTCACCGAAATGGATAAGCCGTAATGATATTCATGTTTTATTTATTTATTTAAAAAAACATATTTTCATTTTATACATACGACTGTGAAAAAGAAAGAATTTTAATCTGTTATATTTGTGGTACAAAGTATGTAAAATGTAACATTTTTGAAATTATACTTATTACTGTTTCTTTTATAGACAACATTTTCAGAAGTTTATCGAAAATTCTTCGTAAGCGTAGTATATAGCATATGAAAAGGCATAAATGTACACACTGTATTGTAATCCGTGACAGTAACAGATGAAAATTATCAGGTGGCTAAATCCATAAACTTAAAACAATGGCCATAGTAGAAGAAATTTATTTTTCTATTTTAAAATCTAAACAAGAACTGGTTGGTAATATAAAACAAGACATTCGAGTAACAAGGCAAAGCAAAATTTTCTCATATTTAAGTGATTAACTATTTATTTCATAATAATTACAAAAATAAATACTCTGAAACTAAAACTACTTTATAATTCTAACAAGATTATACAGTTCTTAAAGGAACTATTCCTGAGTGAAGATAAGTTAATGTATAATAAACAGTTATTATTTTATCTATTATTGTTACATATTAATTTGAATACCCGCTAAGAAGAGTTACTGATAATTTTCCGGACGAAATTGTATTTTTTGCTTTTAACAGCTAATGCATCCAATATGATCCGGAAATTTTCATGTATTCTTGTAATCACCATTTCTGTTAAATAAATGTACATGTATGGTATAATATTGATATAGATGCATTATTTAATTAATTTGAATTTTTTATGAATTTTTTTTCAGGAATTCTATGTAGGTTTAATATTTTATTATATTTTTTATTTCAATTTTTGTCATGTATATTTTTCCTTGTAATTTTTCCTACCTATTTAAGTTATTTTCAGTATATATCCGAGGTCTGTCTACACGTCGAAATAACATCTTAAAAAGACATCAAAACACAGTCTAAAAATTACGTGAAAACAACGTCTTCAAATGACGTCTAAACAAGTCTTAAAATGACGTCTAAACAACGTCTTAAAATGACGTCTAAACCACGTCTGAATATGACGTAGAAACTACGTCTGAATATGACGTTGAAACTACGTCTTAAAATGACGTCGCGCAGCTCCACGCTGAGGCGTCTTCCGGACGACTATATGACGTGTAATTAGGACGTCAGAGTGACGTCGATTTTAGGTCATTTGTGTTATTTGGGTATGTTGAATTACGTACTCATTTTGAAATTACTGGTTTGTCTGATAAGTGTTATATGCCTGAAGTTTTGTACTCCATGTATATAAGGACGAAGTAAATCATGTATATTTTCTATTCTTGCAACCTATTTTGGCTGAAATTCAACGAGTTAATAAATGTTTTGAATCCAGTTCTATAGATCCTACGTTATTGTTACAGGATTTAAATAAATTATTGATCACTATTACAAATAAAATATTAATGCCAGGAGTGCACATTCACAAAGTGAAAAATGAAACTAATTAGATCCTAAACCATATTTAGGGTACCAATTTGAGCGTAAAATATTAGATCTTGTAAAAAACTAACAAATTTTAATTAACGATGAATCTATAATTAAAGAAAGATACCGCAATTTTTTAATTGAACTATACAAACAATTATAACAACGTTTAGCGGAAAACATTAAAATATTACAAAACATCATTTTTTTCTGTGCAAAATGTTCTAAAACATCAACAGAAATTAATTGTCTTATTATTAGAACTTAAAATCTCTAGTGAAGATATATAATATAAAAATATTGTTAATTTCAAATGGGAACACATAAATAACACTCTAAAATTTTGGTCAGAGGTTAATCAATATCATGATGCAAGTGGCGAAAACCCATTTAAAAAGCTATTTCATATTGCATTCCAAATTTTAATTTTACCTTTTTCGAATGCAGACGTTGAACAAATATTTAGCGAATTAAATATAGTGAAAAATAAGTCCAGGAACAGAATGAGCGTATTAATGATTAATGCTATATTATCTGTAAGGTATGGTTTAAAACGACAAAAAATATATTTGCAAAGATTACGTTTTGCCAAATGACGTTCTGGAAAAAATTGGAACAAAAGAGGCCTATGACGAGGAACAGTTATACATTTTTTCTGGAATTTTTAGTTTTATTTTTGTTTGACACCGGGTGGTAGCATGAACAAGTGATTAAGGGTGATTTGCGAGGAGATGATTAGCAGAGTTTTAGCGCTGTCAATCGTTTATGAATTATTTAGCAAAAAAATACTTCAAATAAAAGCTGTGTACAATTAATTTCTCTATAACTCGTATTTGAAGTATGTTTCCCTAAAATAAACCATAAACGATTGACAACGCTAAAACACTGTTAGTCAACTCCTAATCACAATTCATGCTACCACCCAACATGATAAGAATATATATTTATTTTGTTTCTTTGTAATTGTAATATTGTTTCTATTAATTTTAATAAAATGTATGATATTAAGTTTTAAAGATTTAAAACAGCGGATTTTAAGAATGTGTCTAGCGGATACTAATTTTTAGAGATGGCAACACTGGACGTGTTACCGCTGGCGCTGACGGGACAGTGTTTGTTGAGCAGTGATCGGGTCACCGTCAGTGCGTCAGTATCAGGGTTGCACTTTGATAGTGTAACAGCCACGTGCGTGATCTCTAAATTTTGTAATTCAGTATTTTTTTCGAACGAACGCCGTGACTGTTGCAAACTGCTGACATGCGGCTGGCGATCTTCCGCTCAGTATTTTGTCGAATATTGGAGAAAAGCGGAATATTACCAGTAAAAGTGTTTACGTGGTCAATTGAACTAAGCTAGGAAGTGTTCGTATTCAGAATCAAGGGGGATTCTCAGCCCGATCGTGGAGGCGAACAGTCATATAGTTCATCCAATTATTTCGTGTTATAATCTGTTTTAGCTTAATTTTACTATTTCATTTTTCGTGTAATATTTTTTTCTGAATTTCAATTATAATTTATTTATTTTCAAAAATACTTAAATTAATTGTTCATCAACTCCGACAATTCCTTTCCTGTATCAGCACAGGTCAGCCTAATGACACAGGTAAGTATATAACTTTATTTATATTCTTACTGTGGCAGTCTCAGCTTTAATTCAGTACATCAACGAGGATGCTTTTCACTACACCCTATGCACCCGCCGCTACCATAGCATAAACTTATTGTTGTGGATTAGCGTGTTCTGTTTACCTTCCGTCACCTTTAGGTAAGGAAGGTATTGTCTGGTCAAAAAATTCAGTCGTGACTTTTTGATGAATAAGCACGTTTTAGGGTCCCTAGAATACGATTTTCCTATTTTTACGATGTCTGTATGTGTATGTATGTATGTGTGTCTGTGTGTGTGTATGTAACAAAATTTTCGTCTACGATAACTTCTATACTACAATTCAAAAATTTATAATTCTTTCGTATTTCTCTTCTTTACACCCATGTGAAAAGCTTATTAGATTTTGGTTAGAATTGGACAACCGGAAGTACCCTCATTTGACGATTTTAACAGTTTTTCTTGAAAAAACTATGTTATATATCATTTTTCACATTTAATGTTATTATAAATATTAAAGAATATTTTATTCTCTATACGATTTGACTGCATTTTATACTTAATATTAAATGGATATAGAGTTAAAAAATTATAAAGAAATTAAATTTCATAAAGTAGCCATAGCTATAGAAACAGCTACTATATTAAGAAAATTCTGATTGAAAGATGTCAGTGACAAGTGAAATTGACATAGTGTGTTTGTCTTATAATTTTACTGGAAATATAGGATCTTTTGCTATAAATTTTCTGTATGGAATTTGCATAAAATACATGCAACTGCCGGAAGGTAAAGTACAAGAAATATAATCTTTAGCAAGGAACTTTCTGTTTGAAATTTGTACAAAATGCATAGAACTGACGGAAGGTAATGTGCTGGCCACATCAGATTTTTTTATATGTGGTTCATACTATTTCTAACATCAGATGTGGGATTCGCTTACGATCCGCAATATTGTTTGTAGGCTTGTGTTTTGTTGGCGAATTATAAAGTGAAGTGCAAGGCCAAGTAGATTAAGATGGAAGAACCGTCTAGTATTTTTGCAGGTTTTTATTCTAGGGCATTGATCAGTAACAGGGTTCCGTCTGTGTCCCACCCGGAGAGTGGTGACGTAATTACAACAGTTGGTTAAGTAAAACCGTGAGTAATGAGTATTGAATTTATGGTAAACGGTGTTCCATACTGGTAAGAGATTTTATTACAAAGCGCAAGATAACGTTGTGAGCGATGTTGGTTTCAATTAGGTTACTGTTTGCAATAAAGACAATGTGGTCAGTTGCTTGCTGAGAAACAAGAGAGCAAGTCGAGTTTGATGTTCTTGATGTTGTAATGACCGCTGACCCGCACTACCAATCTTCACATATGTTATTTGAGATATTAATTATTATAGTAGGTGTTCATGACAGTTGTTATATTTTGATTGATGTGTTGTCATTGAATTTGGATGACGTAATAAAGTATTTCATTTTGCAAACTTGATTCAACTCTTTTACATTGTCTGAGACGTGACAATATTATCGATCTGAATGTAGATCAAGTAGTAACAGATCGAGACTATCAACCAATTTTCGATTTAGTTAGTTATTTGTGAAATAACAAACTAATACAAATTTCTTAAAGCATGTAGAAAGATTGCAGAATGTGTTCATTGGACATGCCACAAATTTGTGCAACGCAACAGACCCGTTAAGTACATTGCCACATAAAAGTACTGATATGGCGTTGCCTATTCTTGATCCAAGTTATGACCGATGCCGGTGCAGAACAATGTAGTACCGAAATGGAAATTATACATCAAAATCTCACTAGAAATCTTTAGTAAAAATTGTGGGAACATGTGACGAAACTATGCTAAAGATTAGTATAATCCGTGGAATCCAGAAGTGAAAGATAGTTTCCAGAGATTCACTCATACCACAGTACCCAGCATAGTACGACGTGGTTCAGTTTGACTATCTATTAAAGGATATTTTAACAATTCTATATTGGCTTTGGTTCACAAGTGAAAGCAGCCTGGTTATCCGACGTTATGTTGATTGCTTCTCCTTTGAGAGCTTGTTTAAATTTATTTAGCTCACATATTTATTGCGAAAATCTCTGCTTGATATAAGGGAACCAGTGTCTATGGATTCCTTTATTTGACAGCATGGACCACATAAAACCGTTCCAGTTTCTGCTGACTCTACTTTGGAACAATCCGTAAACCAAGACAGAGAGTCTATTTGCAAAGGTGGTCCTACTACTGACTACTGCCCACCGAAGGCGATTAGCAAAAACTATATTGTGTAACTCTCTTTTAGAAATTGAGTGGCGTACGAAATCTCCAAGCTGGAATTGTTTTGTCTTGCAGAGTGCAAAGACACTGGCCACAGAACAATTCCATTACTGCACTTGCGTATTCATGGCTCCTGTGGTCTATGATACAAAAACAGACTATCGTCGTGCTTCGGCAACGACACTTGTGCCGTGTTCTGTTAACTTCTGGCCGCCATACTAACGTTGCATGCGTGATCATTGGCCTAAATACGGTGATGTATGGCCAGTGATTCGTTTCTACCTGCAGTCTCCAGTTTTTGCTAGAAGGACGGCGGTTTGTCATGTGCGTTCCGGTATGTGCTACTTTGACGCCTCTGCCGAAGATAACATGCTACTAGTAAAGTAAAATAAAGTGCTCTTCTTTTCAGTTGGTAAGTACCTATTAATTTGACTATTATTGAGTATGTAAAACGCGATATAAGATATTTTTAGAAATTATGGATCAAGATTATATGGATGATCAAAATGAACTAGAAGAAATTGAGATTTTTGATTATATTGAAAATGAAAACGTCAGACGAATATATGAAAGGAATTACTACTTCTATGGGCTGGACAAGGATTTGTTTATTCGTTTTCGTCTAAGTAAAGAAAGTGCGCATGATATACTTGTTTTAATAGAAAATTAGTTGGAATACGAAAATAATTTGTAATAAAATTATTTTATTAAATTTATATTATTACATACAGTATTCAATATTGAAAATTTTATTTACAGGAATAACAGTGTTTCTCCTATGATCCAGCTTGTTGTATGTCTCAGAACTTTTGCAACTGGTGGACATTTGCAGTCCATAGCCGATTTTAGTGGTATGCATGTTTCAACTGTATCCAGAATTGTAATTAGAGTATCGGAAGCTATTGCAAAATTACGGCCAACGTTTATTAAATTCCCTACAACTCGAGAAGGAATAATAAAATGTCAAATTGATTTTTTTTTATATTGTAGCGTTTCCAAAATTGCTAGATATAATTGGTACGTAATAGATTGAAGTAAAATAATTACTGCATGAGATTGTATTATTCTGCATCTGCCTGTTCGTTTGTATGGTTCTAGCTGTACGAACTTGTAATTTTGTGAAAAATATGTTCGTTTGTGTGTTCTAAATTGTCTGCAATGTATTCGTTTGTAGTCGTGCGTATTGCACTAACTTGTCAGAACTGTACTACCTCCCGAGCTAGTACACTTAGTGCAGTTTATAACGTCACAGTAATTTGACAAACAGGCTGATGTGAATTTGTAATTGGCATTATATTTTTTTTCAAAAAACGAAATCTAATCTAAAAATGAATCAAAATAAATGTTTTCTTGTAAGAGATGAACAAGAAAGAATCCTTTCCAATGAAAACTATTATTATTTTCGCTAGTTAACCTATAATTTGCACTAACTTGTCTAATTTGTGTTCATTTGTATTTAGAAAATAAGTGTACTATTTTGTACTAAACTGCACTAATGACGAATTCTCAGTACATGTTGTACAAGTTAGTGTAATACAAACGAACAGACCTATATAAATTGCATCAATGTTAAGATTCAGTCTCCAGGTGGCGAAGACGCTGAAATTTTTAGAAATAGAAAATCTTACTTTTCTATTAATGTGCAAGTTGTGGGAAACGCCCAGTATGAAATAACAAATATTGTGGCACAATGGCCCGATTCTTCTCACGATTCGATAATTTTCAATAATTGTTTACTTAGAAGGAATTTTGAAAATAACTTGTATCCACAATCAGTATTACTTGTCAAGTAGAATTTAACTTGTAATATTTCCGGAATTTTTACAAAAATGTTTATTATGTAGGAGACAGCAGATACAATGTTAGATCATATTTGCTGACACCCCTATTAAATCCTACAACAAATGCAGAGCAGCGATATAAATACGCGCATATAAGGACTAGGTCAAGAATAGAAAACATTTTCGGAATATGGAAGCGAAGATTCTCGATATTGGCATATGGCTGCCGTTTAAAACTGGAAACAACTTTGACTGTTATTATTGCAGCCGCAGTTCTTCATAGTATAGCACGAAAAAATGGGGAACCGAAACCTCCAGCTGATTAATTTAAATCAACATGTTCTACAGCAGCTAATAAATGATGGCCAGATACCACCAATACTGAATGTACAAAATGGACCACATGGTGCAGGATTTCAAGTACGACGAAATTTAATTAATAATTATTTCGACCTACAATAACAATAAAACTTGTTTCGCTTTTTTTCCAGACAAATGTGAGTTATTATGAAAATATTTTATTATTTATAATCTTAACCATGTATTAACAAAAAATTAGAAACAAAAATAACTCTTATAAAAAAAATCATGTTTTTGTTGCACAAAAAAATGAAATAAAGCAAAACTACATTATAAACAAGAAATTTAAACTGAATCGATTTTGTCCAGTTGACGCTTTAAAATTTTCATTTTCAGTTTAAACTCTTCGTCTATCTGCTGCAACATTTTTACTTCCTTGTACGAAGTAAAGGAAGTATTGTAATCGCGAAAAATTTCGGTTTTCAGATTTCAACGGAAATATCCATTTTGACCATCCCTGAATCCATTTTGACTAATTTCGTCGTGACGTCTGTACGTACGTGCGTATGTATCTCGCATAACTCAAAAACGGTAAGCCGTAGAAAGTTGAAATTTTGTATTTAGGACTGCTATAACATCTAGTTGTGCACCTCCCTTTTTGGTCATTACATAATTTTTAGAAATGGTACTTTGTTTGAAGCCTATAATAGATTTTAATGAAAAACTATTTGAAAATATGTTCTAACACTTTTCAAATTTGGTATATAAGACTTTTATGTCAATTGGAATAACATAGTAGATTTTGGTTAAAACAGGCTAACCGGAAGTGACATATTACCCGAAGTTGTTAACAGTTTTTCTTCAATAAAATGGTTTCATTTTGATTTTAGAAATAAATGCTTCAAATAAAATTTTTAGAGAATTAAATTCTGTGTCTAGCACATCAAATATTATTAAATTAGCCCTTTGTATAAGCGAGATATGTATATTTAAAATTTATTTACTTTTTGGTTTTTGTAATGAAGCTTGCTGTGGATTAGGACAAAAAGTAACAAAAAAATAAAAAATAGATGCTAATGTCAAATTACGTCAAGTACGTGGAATTTTATACTTGGGTCTATACTTCATATTGGTCTTGTGTACAAGGAAGTCGTGTGGTGACCACATCAGATTTTTTTTATTTCATATTCAAAAATACAATTCTGTTTTTGTAACTGAGTTAATTCTAATCTAGATTCCGTTAATTCAGCGTATTTTAAAGTTAAATTAGAACGTGCAGATGCTGTGGGTTGTGCCGGTTTTTTTCTACTTGCCCAATTCGAGAATTTCTTTATGTTGTTCTTCTTTGGAGTGGAGTTGCACGTACTTTCAGCAGTTTCTCCAATATCGGAAGTTAGCTATAATGAACACAATAGGTTAGCACTGATTACATAGTACATTAAGATACAAGTTTCAAAAGACATGATTTTAGCGCACGCGTCATTCTTAGAAATGAGCGGCTTGTCGTGTGTTTTCTAAGGGGACTAGTGCGCTGAAATGTCTTATGAAACGTATTTTATACTATTTTTTTTTATTTTGGTAATTTTTTAAAAAAATGTACGTTATTCCATGTCCAGATATTTCAATTTCGGTAGTTTAATATGTACTTTACGAAACTCATTTGGATGTTATAAAGAAATACTTTATGACATCCATATGGGTTTCATAAAGTACATATTAAAGAACCAAAATAGAAAAAAAATACTTTTATAAACTGAAAACTGTGGTGGTAACTTACATTATTATTAGCATTAATTTCATTCATTATACATTGTCTTTCAAGGTTATTTCGCATGGTTCATCACAAGTGTCATTTGTTAGGGGTACAATTATGATGTCTTCTGTTGTGTTAACCTGAAATTGGGACATTGCATTAATATATTTCATATTATCAATAATTATTTTGACATTATTTACATAACTTGGTGACGATGCAGGGTTATTTTGAAATTATGATTCTTCCTCCTCGTCGCAATCATACTTATTCGTAAGTCCAAATACACTTTTTTTATTTAGTAAACACAAAGTGAGATCGAACGTCGGATCTTTCAAACAGGGTTCTGCCGCATGCATTCCTTCACCCGTAGCAATTCTTTGTGTTTTTCTTTTCTTTAGCGGCATCTTTACGTACTTTCTTTTTAATATTTTCATAGTTCTTTTTTAATGATTCTGTACACCGAAATACGCCGTTTGGTAACACAGCATTAATTTTTTTACTTCAATCCATGCCTTTTCTTTCTCTATATTGTGAAGCATATCAGTTTTTTTTATTTTCAATGACTTGTTTATATTCTTTTACTAAATTTAATAATATTAATTTTTCTTCACCAGTATAGTTAGCTCCCAGAGTTCTTTTCTGCGGTCGATTGCTCATTTAAATAATAAATTTATTCTATTTTTATCTATCACTTTCACTTCCTCACACAACGCGATCTTCTAGTTTTTTACAGAAATCAACTAAACTGACATGTGACTTAACATAGCTACGCAAAAAAGTAATTACTTTTTGTCATAAAATAAAATGTCTTAAAATAAACTGCTCTGAGTTAAACTGTCTGAAGCAATCTTAGCAACGTTGTGTTTATAACTGGACTGTATGTTTCATTTTGCATCAATCTTTGTTTGAAACCTCTTACGACTAATCTCGCTTTATATCTTCCGCCTTCCTTGACTTTGAAAACCCATTTTGATGTTAATGGCTTCCTATTATTTGCTTTTGTTTCATCAGCGTATTCATAATCTTCTCTTTCTTCTTGTTTATTCTCTTTAAAAATTACATCTTTGGACATCATAATTATTCTTTTCTTTCCATAAGCGATACGCATTTAATCTATAACCGACAAATATAATTTCTTCGCTTCTATTTTCTAATTTTCGCAGTGAGCCTAAACGCTTTGCATATACTTTACTTCCAATGATTTTAATTCTTTTCAAATCAGGTTTTCTTTTATTCCATTTCTCATACGGTGCAATATTTCAAGTACTCCTGTAGGACTTCTATTTATAAGGTATACTGCAGTGTACGCGGCTTCTCCCCACAGTTCGTTTTTTTATTTCTCCATCTAACAGTAATGCTCTTACTCTTTCCATAATTGTTCTGTGAATCTTTCCGCTTTTTAATTTACTTGTGGGATATATGGAACCCTATAATTCAAAGCAATACCTTTCTCTCTACACTATTTCTGCAAACTTCTTGATGTGAGCTCTCTACCGTTGTCACATCGTATTCGGTGTACTTTTAAATTCTTTTCTGCTTACGCTTCCATAACATAGTTTTTAAGACATATTTCTGTTTCATTTTTGTGTGTCAATAGATATATTTTACAAAAATGACTGTAGTCATCCATAAGTGAAAGTATGTATCGTGTGAATGAGCTGCAATATTCTATTAGTTTTATATGTTCCAGCTTTGAACGGCTGTCTTGATTGTTTAGCTTTTCAACATACGTGACATAACATGTTTTCTATATCTTGTTTCTTCATTTTCATACCTGTACTCATATTTTCTAACATTTTTAGACTTTTTAAATTTACGTGACCCATTTTTCTATGACATTGCATAATTTATTCCGCATTTGTAAGCATTGTATGTTCTTTCTTCAACGTAATACAATAAGACCATTTTTCTTCTTACCTGTTAAAACTTCTTTTCCGTCTTTAGTTATCACGACTTTTTTTACCTGTGAAAAGAACTTCACCTCCTTTTTCTGTAACTTTATTGACGCTTAACAAATTTTGAGATCAATCAGGCACACATAAAACATTTTTAAATTGTAATTGTCTACATACAAGTTACCAACTGCAAAGGCGTTCATAGTAGAGCCTTTTTATGCTACTTCTATTCTTGAATTATATGCTTTCACATCATTTAATAAAGTTACACTATTTATCATATGTTTTTTTGAGCTAGAATCGACTGCGAATTCTTCACTTGGCATATTTACTACGTGTTTGACAGTTAAAAATGACAAATTATTTTTATCACGAAAGAAGCATCTGTCTTTAATATGGTTTGTCTTTTTGCAAATTTCACATGCTTTCTTATTATAATAGCATGAATTTTCATTGTGGCCATCACGTTTACATATTTTACAGAAAATGTTTTTTTGTATATTTTTATATTTAGGACAAAATTTCGAGATATGACCAGTCTCATTACATTTAAAACATGTTATTGATTTTGACATTTGTTGTTTACGATTTGATCCTACCTAGAATGCAATTTGTCTACTCTCACATTCTTTATCTTTTCTCATTTTTTCTTCTATTGTTAATCTTGACACTAGGTTTTAAATTTTTCTTTCTCCTTTCTCTGTTGATTTCCAAATAGATTGGAAACTCTTGAATTATTCTGGTAAAGCTGTTAGTATTCGCATTATTACCATATCCTTGTCAATTTTATTTCCAACAGCATTCAATCTGTGAGCCAAATTTCGGATTTTGGAAATATTGGTCATCATGTCTACATTCTTGTCAAATTGAAATGTGTAGAATTCTTGTAAGAGTGTATTCTTCCTGTGAGAATCATCCCTGCCGTAAATTTTACATAGTGTCTTGAACATTTCTTCTGCTGATTCGCACGAAATTATATGGGGTAATATACTTTTGTCAATTGTCTCAATTATAAATTTCTGAGCTTTAGCATCACTCTGCATAAACGATTTTTAAAATTTCATGACTTATCCTTCTACAATATTCATTAAATTGCTTGCTTTAAATGTAATTGTCATTTCAAATTTCCATATTTGCAACGATTCGCTGTCATTTAGCACCAGAATGTTAAATAAATTGCATTAACCATTTTCAGTTCTTCTTTTTTTCCTTTATATTAACTCTTATTCTATTCTTCTTCTGGTGATCCCTGGGCCCATAACCTTGTTACAAGTACTCTTGAATAATACACCTTTCTAATATTAAATTATTTATTTTTATATTCTTTATGACACTTGACACCTTGTTATTATTTTTATTAAATTATTTTTTGTGACTAGATCTACATATTTCACAATAATCCAAGATCATATACTACTAATAGCTTACTGTCGCCGTGGATATCAGGAATCATGTCTAAATATTTGGTTGGGGTAGTAGTGGTACTTCTATGTTTGTGGTGGTGTCATTTTTGTGAATTTTTTCTTAATTAAATTAGGACTAAAAGTTATATGATAAGGGAATTCTGGTTCTGAGTCATATGAGTTATTATTAATTTTTATTGATTCTAAATCAGAATCTGAGTGGAACTGATTACTATGTGATAAGTGCAAATCACAAAGAAAAAAGGGGGAATATCATTATTATGTAGTATATGGGAAATTAAAAAGAACTACATTCTCGTAATAAAAGCTAAATAACATTGAGATTAGGATCCTTATTGCAATGGAAGTATTTGATGTACACGACGCATACCTGAACTCATTTAAAATGTGACATTTCCCCTTTTTGCCATGTGGTCTTCATATGTATTTTGATATTAAAAGTAATTGTTAAATTATCTATTACAAAAAAGTAGATACACAAACCATAACTTTTTATATTTTATAAAAGAATAAGGACATCAAAAGTAGGATTTTTAACTATAAAAGAATAATAAGGTCGTAGTGTCTACAATTTTAATTTTATATATTATTTTTTATATAATACAATTACAACATAGTCAAAAAATTGGAAATAATTAAATACATACGAATTTAAAGACATATACAGAAAATATTTATGTTAAACAAACAAGTCGTGACATTTTTATTTATTCTATACATTAGGAAATAGAATAAGTTTATTTAATTTGTTCCTTATACTAGCTTTGTTGCCATGCTCGTTTAAAGAAGTCTTCATGGCAAAAGAGTAACCACGAATATCTATATACATGTTGGTGACTTTCTACAAATTTGTTATTCGTGAATTTCTTCACCTAGAGCATGTATACCCGGATGAATCGGTAGAAACAATTTGTCACCAAAATATATTGCATTAGCCAAGCTTCTTAACAGGATGTAATTTCTTCTTCATGTTCATCGTTAATTCGTTGAACTGGTACTAGTTGACGCATGCGTACTTCTTACTGTTAGAAAGAGATAGCTACCCCACCATGACAGTTGAGTGGATACAGCTCGTGCCGTTGTAAAGAGATAAGAGTCGCCGGTCCATTTTGTATATAGAGGTCACTGGCGCCAAAGATACTACTAAACTTCATTTTGTGGACGTTGTTCTGCAGAGGTAGTTGCGTTTTGTAATTTCATTATGAATAACGTCAATTCAAATAAAAAATTGTTAGCTGCAATAATTGTTGCAGTACTGGGTTACACAGTGATACAAAAAATAAAAAAAATCAGAACATCGCTGGTGGACTAGTCTATGGCTGGAGAAAAGACATAAAAATCGCAGTGTTTTAGTTATCGCACACAACGAATTATGAATAGAAGATAAATAAATTACTGAAACTTTCTTCGAATGAAAGACCATTTCTTAAAAATCATGGACATAGTTCGAAATTAAAGTGAGAAACGTGACACTCATCTAAGGCAGTGTTTTTCGGCACATGGAAGTTGGGCATTATTCTATCTAGTGTACACATAAAAAAATAATCCTTTTATCGTCACTAGTTAAAGGGTACGACGCGAGTATATAGGTGAATAAGGTCCATCTTAAAATGCTTGAAAGAGGCGGATTTGTATGGGCTTCTCATTTACTTCATATTTTATTTTTACAAATTTGTATAAGTAATTCAAAATACACTTTCTATAAATTATAGATCAAGATATTTATACTAATACTACGTAAAATTATTGGTTGAAAAACTTTGTTGGTAACGATTAATGAGTATTCTAATAGGATTTGGACGGAAATTTAAAAGGAGACAGAGGAAATGCAAAGAATAACGCATGTAAATATTAATTAACTTTAATACTTATTTTTTGATGTTGTATTATATGATAATAACATTTAGCAGTTGAAAATCGCACTTTGCCCGGCGTATTTATTATAATATTCAGGCAATTTTGTGTGGTATAAAACTTCTTCATTTCTTTACAAATCAGTTAAAACGCTGTCTGTTCAGGCCCGATTATTTTGCTTCATATTATTTCCAATTTCAATATAAACAAACGCTCACCATTGTTTAAATAATATCAGGAAATAACAAGAACGCTGTCTCTTTAGAAAATGATTTTACACATGGTTCAAGCAACCGCATTGCGCACGCCCGCATCAACATCCAATCATAACGCAGCTTTCAACAAAATGAATACAGACTGCTGTATTTATCAAAATTTTTACTTGACGTCATGTAAATACAGTTTTCATTAAAAGTTCTGTCAAAACGGTTTTTATAAAAATATTTAAGTCCATTTTTATAAAAAAATTACAGTGGGATACCGGCTTTAGTTTAAGTTAGATTGACAGTAGTAACCAGTGAAAAAGATATAGATAGCTGTGTACGCACAAGATGTAGTCACGCTGTAAGAAATAGAAGAACCTACGAATCAATAAATAAAGTAATACTCTTATTAATTTATAATAATAATTGAGTAATTATTATACAAAAATGTGAATTTTAATTTAGATGTAACGTTGGCAACACTGAACAAAGCAAGTGTTGGCAATGACTAGTAACATAGAAAATAGATATACATTGACCTAGTAACAAAACTACAATCATGTTCATCTGTTAACATCTATTGATGACCTGTAAATATTTTGAATAATAAAGTCATTATTACACAGATAATTCCTGGTGGTGACTTATAGACGAGTAATTCATGAGCATTTCAGAATAAAGAATAATGCTAGCATTAACAATTTATGTGAATTGTAAACGTATGAAGTTTTGGTTATGATTAGACAGTTTAAATTCACTGATATTCTCTAACGTGTCACAGTAATCGTTTCAGGATATGTGAAAATATAGTTTAATGTTTTTATTTTAGGCATTTCGAAAAGAAATATATATTCTTACTGAGACTATCCGTGAAGAATTTTGGAGCGATTATGAAACAGCTCCTCAGGAAGAAAAAGATCTAATAGAAAAGTATGGGCTATCTGTTCTACAATACAACACATTCCAAGCAGCATCTATGTTCAGTGCAGGGCCACTCTGGATAGTAAAGCCATTGTTAGAAATGTATCTTCTGCCATCACAAGATCCAACAAAACCGATCGAAAGAATTTTACCTTTTAAAAACTGGGTTCCATTCCACCTAGGTTTGTTAAAAAATATATAATGAAGATGTCCTGGGTTAATTCAATGAAATTATAAATATTTTTCATGATTTGAAAATGAAAATCATGTTAATTTATTAATAAAATTGTGCCAATCCTTAAAATTAAGTAAAAATAAGCACTAAATACATATTTCAAGAACAATGTTCTCATTTCGATAGTAAATATTACAGGAAACCGTATTGAGAGGGCAAAGAGAAATTAGGATTACACTACATGTCAGAGGTCCTAGATTTTAACTCTTATTTTCACTTAATTTTAAGATGAGCAATCATTTTAATTTTATTATTATTAAAAAATATTAGCCTTATGGCCGGTTCACCAATATTTTAAATGCGATTTAAACAAAACTTAAATTAAAATCAACACAATATTTTATCTACGAGTAATAAATAATACGAATATTGAATATGTGGAATTTTTTGTTAGATAATGCTATATATAAATCCCTCAGGTAATAATTATCCGGGAATAATGGTCATTATTCCCTCTGATGACACATTTTCATCACCAACGTTATATCACAATAAATTGCTTAGGCCGCGTTCAGCACGGCACAGCGCTGAGCAACGAAGTTTGTCGAATACAGTTGCTGGACCAATCGCATTGTCCATTCATTGCGTTCGGCATACGTTGGCACTCAGCGCTGTGCCGTGCTGAACGCGGCCAATGTTAACCTAATTTCAATAAAAAGTACGTCATGTGGATTATTTAATTTGCGGTTATGAAACGAAATTATAAAAAAAATCTTATATATAATACATTAATCGAAGGTATATATAGTATACAACTTGCTACAATAAGTTTTAATCCATTATAGCACATAAAATGTCCAACCTTTTTTAATCTTTTTGTTCAAATGCCATATGGCTATTGCTATTAATACAAAATTGAGTAAATTCAATAATTAATTTATGGGTCTAAATATCGCATAATCTACATGGTTGGTATCATTTAATGCACATTTTTTATCATTCTACTTATACCACAACCATTGTTCTAAGTTAAAACGGGGGGAACAATCTGCAAAAAACTAATTTCCCATGTTAATCTTTCATATGCACCTTGAAAAAACACCGTATAATTTTGGTATATTTCCCAATTGAATATTGGTTTAACCGGCCATTAGATTCAATAATATTCAAAAAATTTAGAATTATTTCGCAACTCTCATAAGAATAATTAATTTTAATTTGTTGTAATGCTATACTGAAAATTCATTAAACATTCCTATAGTAAATTGACATTTTTCTCTAAAATGCAAAGATGTTCCTCCAATAATTTTAGCTCTGCAGATGCTGTCAATAAATTGAAACAATGGGGTCCGCCAGTATTTTTAATATTATGTGACGTAATGTTACGTTCATTTTGTTCTCAAACAGTGCAGTTTGCTAATAATTGTAGTCACAGAAACTGATCTACTCTTATAAAATTATTGTCACTCCAATGAACAAATTTTCATAAAATTTATAGGCCTGCAGCGCACACCCATTTTAACGCCCTAACCGATGAGATTGAGGTAACCGGTTCAAACCAATTGCAATTTATAGTAGATGTAAAAATGCATCTACAGTTGATTTTGACCGAAGTTTGGACAATGCCGACACATATAAAAACAATAAAAATGCATTTTTTTTCAGTACGCTGTTCAAACGGAATTTACACTTTACCTCGCCATATCTTAGCTAATTTTATATATATATATATCGATTTGAAATTTTAACACAATTAAGATTAAGTGAAACTTGAAATAATAACATTTATTCGAGCTCTTAATATCAGTTAGAAACAAAATGGCGAATTTTTAAAAAAATTCCAACCAATTTGTGAGATTCTTTTTTCGAATTAAAAAGTTGTGTTATGAATTTTTGAAATTCGCATTTTTCTTTATTCCACAGTGTAGTCGAATACTTGAAGAAGTTTTCTGGAAAGTTTCAGATCAAAATATGCAGCGGTTCAAAAATTACAGCAATATTCAGTGGACGCTCGAAATCGCGCGCCGCGCTCTCTCGTGTATGAACTACTTCTAAATCAGACTTATTGCATATTATTGAAAAAAACGTGTCTATAAATGCGAAACCAAATTTATCTGAACCGTCGATATGCATAGTAGATGTAATGGCGGAAATTCAGAGCTTGACCACGAAGAATATGAAGTTTTTTGAAGATAGTGGTCGATATTTCATTGATAAATTACGAAAATTGATAGAAAGCTATACAGAAGTCCATTATATATTTGATCGATATGACAGCGTTCTGAATCCGAAAAATCAAGAAAGAGTTCGCAGGTATGGTAAAAACTCTTATCATTACGATATTACTGCTAACCGCCCACTTCCTGTATGGGTCAAGTTACCTACTTGGAAGTGATGCAAATAAAAAAAAACCCCTGGTATTATTTATATGTAAATACATTGAAATGAAAATTCACATGCCAACTAGTCATTCTCATGTAAAAAAAATATACTTATCCGGTGGGTATGAAACAGGTATTACAACAAAGTTAATAACCGAGAATGGTTCGCAAGAATTCCCAATTTTATCCGCGAACCATATTGAAGCAGATAAACGAATTATAACACATTTATGTTATATATTTGAAAATTACTCTGAAGCAAGTATTGTAATTAAATCGCCTGAAACGAACGTTTTTATTCTCGCGATTGCTCATAGTACAAAAATTCGATCCAATATTCGCGTGTGGTTTCAAACTGGAACAATAACGACAAAAAAAGATTTAAAACGATATATTCCAATTAACAGCGTCATTGAAGAATTGGGAAAAGAATTGAGTTTTGCACTTCTATCGATACATGCACTTACAGGATGCGATAATATCTTGTCGTTTTACAACATTGGAAAAACGAAAGCGTTTAAAGCAGCGCTGAAATTAAATGATGACGAATTGATGTTGCTGGGTAATTTGGAAAAAGGATTATCAGATGAGGTTATTGATGTATGCACTCATACCTAGAATATATTCCAAAATTTCACAGAAATATTAATCAGTTCCGTGTTATGCTTTCGACCATCAAAATAATCGCAGTTGACAACCTTCCACCATCACAACCTGCGCTTCTTTAACATTTAAAAAGGTGTCATTGGCAAACTTACGTTTGGTATAATGCACACAAATCAATAATTGAATTTCTTGATTTAACAACTTGTGGTTGGATATGCGAAGGAAATATCATTATACCAGTAATGTTCGAAGGGCCAAGTAGTCTAGTGTCTAGAATTACTACAGAAATATATTTGCAATTGTAGTGCGAAATCTATTTCATACAGTCAAGCTGAATCGTGCACTTGCTTTTCCCAAAAAATAAAATTTTGCCCACTATGTAAATGCGCCTCAAAATGTTTTTCACAACCCATACAAGACGAAAACGAAAATTAATATGTATGGATAAAGCAGATATACAAAGACTGTTTATATACATATTTAATCAAGCATGAAAGGAGAAAACTGTTCCAATAGACAAATAGTACATACAAGCTAGAGCGCGGCGCGGCGCGCGATTTCGAGCATCGACTGAATATTGTTGTAATTTTTGAACCGCTCCATATTCTAACCTGAAACTTTCCAGAAAACTTCTTCAAGTATTCGACTACACTGTGGAATAAAGAAAAATGAGAATTTCAAAAATTCATAACACAACATTTTAATTCGAAAAAAGAATCTAACAAATTGGTTAGAATTTTTTAAAAAATTCTAACCAATTTGTTAGATTCTTTTTTCGAAAACTTCTTCAAGTATTCGACTACACTGTGGAATAAAGAAAAATGAGAATTTCAAAAATTCATAACACAACATTTTAATTCGAAAAAAGAATCTAACAAATTGGTTAGAATTTTTTAAAAAATTCGCCATTTTGTTTCTAACTGATATTAAGAGCTCGAATAAATGTTATTATTTCAAGTTTCACTTAATCTTAATTGTGTTAAAATTTCAAATCGATATATATAAAATTAGCTAAGATATGGCGAGGTAAATTGTAAATTCCGTTTGAACAGCGTACTGAAAAAAAAATGCATTTTTATTGTTTTTATATGTGTCGGCATTGTCCAAACTTCGGTCAAAATCAACTGTAGATGCATTTTTACATCTACTATAGATTGCAATTGGTTTGAACCGGTTACCTCACCTTCATCGCTTTTTTCATTTCTAGAGCAGTTTTCGGTTATGAGCTGCAGGCCTATTAGACATTATGATTATATTAATGAATCAAATGTTAATAATGAAATATTTTATTGTATATGACATTTATAATTGGTATATTTGTAAGACCTCGGCAGAGTCCCGAACGCCGGACTGTGTTCAAAAATTTTAAATCCCGAAGAGGCGTGACGGTTGACGGACCAAATAAATCATAAAGAGAAAGGTTCGGGACTTGTGCAAAAATAGAAAACCCGAATGCAGGACCATTGATAAACACCTTACTTAACTTGTATATTTCTGTAAAACAACAACAAAACCTATACCTAACGCATAAAAAACTCGGCCTTAGTTTTCTAAGCATGAATTTTGTACGTTACGTTAGTTAATGTTAAAATGTTTTTAAGAAAATTGCGTAAAACACGCTTATACGGGATTTTAATTTTTTTAAACAACCCCGCATTCGGGACTTTAGACACTTTCATATTTTTATGGTACCTACCAGTACCTACCCAAGCATGGGAATAACCCAATAGAATAACAATTGCTGTGATCTTCATGTACACCTATACCAAAATTTTATTCACTAAGTTTCTGAACAAACTTTATTAATTTAGAAAGAGCTATACAAAACTGGTGTTTAAGAATACTGCATTATTTTTAGTAATCGGTTCCTCTTGTTTCAGTACTGAAAACACCTTACGACTTTTTAGTCATTTTCAAAACTATATATTTTTAAAATTTTACATTGTTGCAGAACCCCGTGTTTATTTAAAATATATTTTTCAACCTTACTATTCTGTGAGTCTGAAACTTCTTCGATTTCCCCCTTGTCGTAAGAAATACAGGATAAATTTATTCACAGAATTTATTCGTCTACTCTAGGAGCATAACGTATAATTATTTTTACATACATATACAGAATGTTGTATTACGGCTTGGCGAGAATCGTTTTTCTTTTTTTTTTAATGGAAAAACCAATCTTGCGAAAGATTCATATCAATAAATTATTATTACCTAATCAAACTAATATTAATAATAAATACTTTTATTTATTGGCTAATGGTAACTACTGTTAATTTTGCAATTGCTTCTTAATTAAAAAACAATTTCCATGGTATACTAGATTTAGTGTTTAATTGAACAAATAAATTTAGACAAAAACAGGGCCGGTTTTACCATAAGGCGGTTGAGGCGACCGCTGCCAGGCCTCCGATTTTAACCGGTCTCATAAAAATTAGGATTTGCTTTTATAAAGGGTGTAACACAAAAAGCGGACCATAAGCGTTTAACATAGGAAAACTATTTCTTCTTGTTCAAAAATGGCCTATTGATTTTAGACAATATTTTTTCGATTAAATATTATTTAGATAATTAAATTCTGCATCTAATTCAGTAACCATATTTCATTTTGCATGTTCCGTAACCGAGCAAATTAAATTTAAAATTATATAAAAGTTACGTCTTTAAAGTGTTAGCCATGGTGTTGAAATAAAATCACAAACAAATGTAATGACATTTTACCTGTCAGAAATTATAAAATATAATTTGCTTCAAAATAATGAATAAGTTACTTTTCTTCGAGTGAAGAATTCTTCATTTTCAATAATAATGACTCCCAACAGATATAGATAATTTGACAGATGTTTTTGACAAGTCAAATGTCATTACATTTGTTTGTGATTTTAATTCAAAACCATGGCTAACACTATAAAAAGTAACTTTTATAAAATTTTACTCGGTTATGGAACGTGCCAAAAACAATATGATTACTGGAAAAGATGCAGAATTTAATTCTCTAAAATATTTATTTAAAAAATTATTGTCTAAAATTAATAGGCCACTTTTGACCAAGGAAAAACTGTTTTCCTATGTTAAACGCCTATGGCCTGCTATTCATGTTACACCCTGAATATAAACCAATAATTATTTTTTTCTACAATTATGCGTGAAAAAAATGTTCTCAAATTCATAGTAAGCGCCTGATTCAGTTAGTATTTACTTAGGAATATGAGAATGTGATTTTACCTCTGTGTAGTGAAGAATAATTAATTTTGTGATCTGTGCATGTGACTTATTATTTCTGTACTTGACTATTTGAATTTGAGATTTTCTATCTGAATATGCATTATTATTATTATTATTATTATTATTATTATTATTATTATTATTATTATTATTATTATTAATATTATTATTATTATTATTATTATTATTATTATTATTATTATTATTATTTTGGCCTCCAATATCCTTCTGCTTTAGGCCTCAAAATTTGTAAAATCCGAAATTATACATGTAACGATAATACAGGAAAAAACACAAATGAATAATAAAATATATGTTCCATTTGAAAATGACGAGTTATAGTCTTTTGAAACTGAGTATATTTGATTCACTTTATTTAGCACCCTGTACAGAAAAAAATCCTTAATTTTTACTGTTAAAATAACTTCAGTACGCCTTTGCCCAATAAAATTTGATTTTTCAAGGGATTATTTTTTGACATTTCTTAAAACCAATAAATTGGTTCATTCTTTGTCACATGTCTGCCTTTTAACCAATCCTGTCATTATTATAATGAGAATAAATCTCTAGTGATTATTCCCGAGTATAATCTCTGTAACTTTTGTTTTTGTCGACGTATGTCAGACAGTTATCACACGCATAAGTAAAATGAGCGAAAAAGACCGATTTAGTGCCGTTTCTGATCATGAAATAAACCAATCAATTATAAAACCACTTCTACTCGTAACAGTACCATACTAAGTAATTATAATTCCTGATTGTTTATATTTATTTTACCTTGTCAAAATTGTGTTTTAGTTGTTAAAACAGACTTTCCAACTTCCATATTGTAATACTCGTAGTATGCAAAATTTGAAAAGTAGGTTATCAAATAAAAAAATATACTTGTCACATCATAAATATTCATACATAAATAATATACAGGATGTTAATGAATACGTGTTACAAATTTATAGGGTATGCAAAAAGATAAAATAAATCAAATGTTGAAGGATATAGATCTTCAACTGTTTGCACTGTAGAATCAGTCGTTTTCTTCTTCGACCAGGAGCCAGCCGTATCCGTAACCGAAATGTAGTAGTGTGCATGTATTGCTAATGCAGCATGCAGATATGTGATGGCAACGACATTTACCTCTAGGACACGCACACGTTGCACTTCTAAACAATTTGTCTTCCTTTAAACGAATTTGTAAAATTTAATATAGTACAAATGTGATAGAACATGAGTCGATTCGACTGCATTTTCACCACGAACAATAATTTTCTCTTCATACACAAAAAAACTCACTATTGGAGAAAAACGTATGATGTTTCTGTGCCATTGTAATTTACAAAAAAAAGTTCAAAATTGCGCCTAAACTACAAACCGAATTGCAAGAAAGAACGGACTGACACTGCAGTGATCAGGTGCAAAATCACGGTGCAGAATACCGTGAATCCATTGAACAATAGCCTAAGGGCCTTAATTCTTATAATTTATTTCGATATATTTCTTCAAAAAAATTACGCATAAATTTCCATTTTTTTATTTTAAATACATAATACAGGAATATGTAACAAAATCACATTATTAAACTTTCTAATTCTATTTAAATATCGCGGTATATAGTATGGTTTAAGTGGGAGATCAGGTTTGTTCACAATAAACTCTTTCAAACTTTCCACTTTTGTAATTCCCCTCGACTTTGACGGCACACTTTCGGAGTCTATTCGTAGTGCATGTCATGGTGGATTTGCGGGTCATATAAATGAATGAAGCTATTTAATTACGACAGTAGATCGCATGATAATAGCGTGACACTCTGATTCCGTTTGAAACATATTTTTGGATTAAAAAATGTTAAAGTATATGTTCGAAAATCGAAGGTTGCGATATACAAGTTTATGCAGTTCCATTGTTTACTTATTTCTGTCAAATGTATTAAATATTTATGTTACTGGAAAATATATTTGTGCTCAAATTACTCTACGATTAATTATTTCACGACCAGTAAACCCAAAATTTCAACAGGTTATGGCGCCCAGAACGTTTTGAAAAAGATCTGGTTTGTGATTTAACGTCGAGTAAAAATTGGTTACTGGTAGACGTGCGACCCGAAATTCGTAAAGATCCATCGCGGCACAATCCCAACTTAAAAATACGTGCTACAAATAAATGTCCGACGAAGAAAGTAAGAATTTGACTCCGACAGAATATAAAGCAACAGAAATGACGTCTTCTCTGCACGGAATCCCAGCGATCGAAAGACTAAGTGGGCGCGAGAATGATCCGACGTGGAAATTCGCCATACAGGCATACCTCGAACATAAAGATATGTGGGGGTGTATTGAAGGCACCGATAAGGTCGTTCGAAAAATGGCAAAGGCGAAATTCAAATTAATTCTTTGTGTGGACCCGATGAATTATTCGCATATTCAGTCAGCGACAACTGCTAAAGATGTCTGGGACAAACTAAAAACGGCGTTCGAAGACTCAGGACTCACGAGAAAAGTAAGCCTACTCCGTCCTCTTGTGACTTCTCAGCTCGATAAACACAACTGGAAGAATACGTCAATGAAATCGTAACTACAGCGCACAAGCTTAGCGGCCTTGGTTTCGAAGTTTCCGACGAATGGATTGGCACCTTAATGCTAGCAGGTCTTCCGGATGAATACACGCCGATGATCATGGGCATCGAAAGCTCAGGGACAGCAATCACTGCCGATTCAATAAAGTCCAAACTCCTGCAAGATGTCAAAGACTCTAAAGCGAGCAAAAGTACAAACACGCAGACAGCATTATACATAAAGGGGAAAAAGAAGAGACCTCGTTGTTTCAACTGCAACAAATTTTGGCATTATGCCAACGCATGCAGACCCAAAGTTAAAAAGGACTTCGGAAACAATGTGAAGAGACAAGAAGCGAAGTCCAGCAGTTCAAAGAATTAAAAGCGTTTGTAGCACTCCTGTCATCTTCAAAAATTTCCAATATTAACTGGTACGTAGATTCATGTTCGTCTGTTCACCTTACTAATGAGAAAACAAAGTTACAAAATCCAGAAAATTGCACAAACGTCGATATAACTGTAGCCAACAAAGACTTCATCAACGTGGAGGCGATTGACAATCTGAAGATTCCCGTGATGACCAAGCAGGGAGTAGAACGAGTCACAGCGGAAAACGTGATGTATACTCCAAGAAGTGCAGCAAACTTGCTGTCAGTTAGCAAGATAGTAAGTCACGGATTCACGGTTACATTTGCACCGCAAAACAGTTGTATTAGTGACAGCGAAGGAATCGAAATCGCGAGGATGTCAGAAGAAAATGGAATCTACAAGTTAGATGTGCAAAAGGAAAGAACATACTTCACAAAGAAAGATTTAACCGCTGAAATGTGGCACAGACGACTTGGCCACTTGAACTATAGGAGTGAAGTTGCTCTGAGCAAATATCCAGCAACAAAAGTAACTTTCCGAAACGTAGAGAATCCTCCGGGCGAACCTTTTATCAAGGGAAAGTAACACAGAGAACCGTTCCAGAAAAGCAAAATAAAGACAAAAGGGATTCTGGATATGTTGCATTCTGATATCTGTGGCCCCATGGAAAACTTGTCGATCGGTGGATCAAAATATTTTCTTATATTCGTTTACGATTTTAGTAGGAAACAATTTGTATTCTTTCTCAAAGAGAAAAATCAAGTCATGAAAACTTTCGTCGAATTCAAGACTTTAATAGAAAACCAGACCGGGCGAAGAATCAAGACCCTCAGAACAGACAACGGCCGGAAATACATCAGTAATGAATTTGAGAAATATTTGAAGGAATCCGGCGTAAAACATCAGTACACGATAACGTATACTCCACAGCAAAACAGCGTGGCTGAAAGAAAGAATAGGACCATTGTCGAAAGAGCGAAAAGCATGCTCTTTGATGCAGATCTCTCAAAACAATGTTGGGCCAAAGCGGTAGCTACTGCTGTCTATCTCGGAAACAGATCGCCAAATTCTAGCATAGGAGGAAAAATGCCAGAAGAATTGTGGACGGGATTGACGCCGAGTTTAACTCACCTGAGAGTATTCGGATGTATTGCATACGCTCATGTGCCGAAAGAACTACGACAAAAGTTGGATCCGAAAGGTAAAAGACTTCTCTTTATTGAATTCCAAAGGGTATCGTCTTATAGACCCAAACTCAAAAAAGGTTACGAGAAGTCGTGATGTAATTTTATTGGAAAATTACAAACACAAAGGTAATGAGGAACCAGCAGTTTCTACGTCCCTGGAGAATAATGAGGAAATAAATGAAAGGCCTGAGAGAAACATTGAGCAAGAAACTAAAAAAGTGGAGATCATTGAGAACGAAGAAGCTAAACCTTCTCGCAGGTCAACGAGATAGCACAAACTGGTAAACTTGGATGACTACGTCACATATCTTACAGTGGATAATGATATTATGATGATGATCCAGAAAGTGTCGAAGAAGTTTTAAATTCGCCAGACCGAGATAAATGGGAAAAGGCGATGAAAGAGTAACACTCTCTTTTCTCGAATAGCACCTGGATCACGGCAGAACTACCCAATGGAAAAAAAACAATTGACACGAAATGGGTGTTCAGAATTAAAAGAGATTAAACCGGAAAAAGAGAACGCTACAAAGCGAGACTTGTCGTCAGAGGATGTGGTCAAATCGAGGGCATTGACTATAGCGAGACTTACTCCCCAGTAGTACGCTACACGTCAATACGTTTTCTTTGTGCATTGGCAGCCAAATGCAACCTAAGAATGGACCAAATGGACGTAACAGTAGCCTACTTACATGGAAATATCGATGAAGAAATTTATGTAAAACCGCCAAAGGAATTGAAAAACCCCAGAGATGGAGGGAAAGTTTGGCGACTCCAAAAATCAATGTATGGGTTGAAACAGAGCGGCCGAGCCTGGAACAGAAAACTTAACGACACCTTGACGAACATGGGATTTAGCAGATTAGAAGCAGATCCCTGTGTATTATATCAAGAGGATTAAGAAAATTTTTGTAATTATCGCAGTCTACGTCGACGACTTATTGATCTTAGCAAACGATGTGAAGAAAATGTCGATGATAAAGGGAAAACTCTCTCAGACATTTGATATGAAGGATCTAGGCGAGGCAAAACATTTACTTAGCATAAGGATTTCCAGAGATCGAAAAGCCGGCAAAGTTTGGATAGATCAGAATACCTATATCCAAAAGATACTGCAGAAATTTGGGATGAGCGACTGAAAACCAGTTTCGACACCGTTTGATCCAAGCAACAAATTAAGCAAAGACATGGAACCGAAGACAACGGATGAAATACAAGAAATAAATAAGATCCCGTACCGAGAAGCAGTAGGCAGTCTACTCTACGCCAGTCAAGGTACGAGACCGGATATATCCTTCGCCGTCGGATGCGTTAGTCGATACATGCAAAATCCGGGAAGAGAACACTGGACAGGTGTAAAAAGAATATTCAGGTATCTCAAGGAAACGACGGACACAAAAATTGAATTTCCCAAAGACAGATTCTACGGCTAATGCGACGCTGATTAGGCTAATGACAGCGACGACCGTCGCTCTATTACGGGTAGTATTTTTATGTTGCAGAGTGGACCTATCGTTTGGCAGAGCAAGAGGCAAGGCTCAGTGGCCCTTTCTACCACAGAAGCCGAGTATATGGCTCTCTCAGCGGCATGCCAGGAAGCGCTTTGGTTACGCATGCTAGCCCGGGCCTTGGAACCTCCCCTTGTGTCACGTCCAACTATAATCCAAAACAACAAGGGGGAAATCGACATCAAAGAACAGAGGATATAGGCCACGAACGAAACACATCGACATACGTCACCATTTTATCAGAGAGAAAATAGATCTCGATGAAGTCGAGGTTAAATTCGCGACGACTGAAGAAATAGTAGCGGACGCTTTAACAAAAAATTGTTTGCTCCCAAATACAAGAACTTAATCAATAAAATGGGTTTAGTATTGTAAACTTAAATTATTCGTCCATGTGGGGATGTTAAAGTATATGTTCGAAAATCGAAGGTTGCGACATACAAGTTTATGCAGTTCCATTGTTTAATTGTTTCTGTCAAATGTATTAAATATTTATATTATTGGAAAATATATTTGTGCTCAAATTACTCTACGATTAATTATTTCACGACCAGAAAACCCGAATTCTCAAAAAATAATCTAATTAAATATAATTCGAGAGTTTGATAAATTAGGAAATAATTCTCCAGTTTCTTTCTTAAACTTGTTGGTATTTGGCGATAGCCACTCAAGCCCTACGGGCTTTCATGACTATTGCCTGGCAACAAGTTTTTGAAAAATCTGTCAAATTATTTTCAATTTATTCGCACTCTCTTGTTTATATTATTACTGAAAAAAATACCGGAGTTTTGAAGCTTCGCACAGTTATTCCTTCATGTCTACTGTACATAGTAAAAGTCCCCGCGAGTAGGAGTTGAGCGGAGGGTGGCGGGCCCGTTTAAATGTGTTCCTTTTACGAATTCGAAAAATCTGCGAAACTTTAAACATGTCCCCCATCCCCTGCTCACCCTCTACCCGCGGGGACTTTTACTATGTTGTAGAGTAGAATACATACATATATAAAATCACGCATTTCCCACTTAGTGGGTTAGCACAAACCCGAAAGAATAATAATATCAACCACAAAAATAATCACTCTTTTTCTCCCTCAACAACATTATTACTAAACTGACAACAAATATTCCTCACTCTTAACAAATTAAAATGACCGATTTTCGGTAGGAAAATACCGCAACCGGACCATAATAATGACCAAATTTTTATTTTTACATAATATGATACTAGATAACAGAATTAAATAACCGTATTTTTACATCGATTAATTATTCATACTTTTCGAGAAAATTATTATTAAAAATTTTGTGACGTGACAATAGTGGAAGCGTGAAAAAAACGGCTATACTGGGAGGGAAAGAGATAGTTATAGCCAGATGTGATCATGCCACACCCTGCCACAATATAAACGCGACACTGATCTATAACTGCCTCTTTCCTTCCAGCAGTCTGTCTGTCTTTGCCCACGATTCTAACATACATACATACATACATACATACATACATACATACATACATACATAAAATACATAATATACATACGGCATATATCCCTTCTCCAAAACATGAAATTGTTAATAACAAGATTATTACAAATTAATGTTTAGTTTTTATTATTATAATGAGAAGCTATAGTGGTTAGTTCTTATATTTTATGACATATCTCGTTCACCTTGTATTGATCTAATTTGACTGGGCTAATAAAGCAATGCGTGTATTAGGCCTTTTTTAGAGAGAAAAAAAAACCGAATAAGTTGGCAATGCTGCAGAAAAGTAAAAAAACTTTATATGTGCATATAGGTGAATAAAATACAATTCAAAATATTTGACAATATATAGGCTGTTCCATTTAAAAAAGACAATATATACAATAATGCAACACCTGTATATGTGAAAATATTTTTATATTGTGCTCCTTAAGTAGACGAATAAACTTTGCTGTATTTCTCACGACAAGGGACATATCGGAAAAGGTCATTTCAAAGACTCTATATATTCGTATAAATTTCAATACATTTATATTATTATTATTGATATGTACTTTAAACCATGACTTTCTGCCTGATCATCAGAATATTTGTTGCATTTAATTCTCTCATCTCCTACAATTATCCCACTTGTACCTTACAATGATTCCTCATCAATTTATCTACATAAAAGTTGCAAAGACTTCGTAACATGCAAAAAGCTTGCCTGACACCCATTATTCCTCTCCCTACTGTTGTTCCTTCTATCTGCTCATTTTCAATCCTCACCACTACTTTCTGTTATGTATACAGCTGTTTTAATAATCTGTTTTTTTTTTCAGTCTAGACAAATCTCTCTCAATATCTACAACAATATATCCTATCTTAGTCTGTCGAAAGCCTTCTCGTAATCAATGTATCTTTCCCCTCATTTTTTCCATGATAAGTCTATCTACAACTTCACCCGCATGCGACATAAGACTTATAGTCCTGAAGTGTTTATAATCCTTTACACTACATTTCTTTTGTAGTAGTACCATGTTAGTTTTAGCAGATCTTTTGGCCACTCTCCTGTAACATAATTTAATTAACAAAACCTGTATTGTATTAAGGCGAGGTTATTGGAAATAAACAGTCAAATATTTTAAAAACTAATAAAAATTTGAAACTTTGATAGTCCCTATCATAAAATTTTACGGTTTAGTTTTAATATAAATGACACATATTCTAATTTGTTACTATGGTAGAGGACCCCATTAAAGACTATGGATCCGTTTAGTGTGACGTCACGAAGGTTTCGAAACAAGAAAATGGCGTCTTCGTTGCTAAGGTGGTTGCTACGCTAAAGCAGAATTTGATGTTTGGCGCTCAAAACCCATAAGTTTGTTTGGTATTGTAATGGATCAGAAAGAGGTCATAAAGTATCATTTTGTTGTAAATAAATACTAATCTTTTGTAAATTTAAAAAAACTTACAAGTTCAACGTTCGCTTTAATGATTGAAGTTAGCTGCGAAACAGATCACATGGTAAAAAAATCAAAATAAAACCTTAAAATATACACTGTACAACATACAAGACGTAACAAGTACTAATAACAATTACATTTTTATCTATGTCCTTTAAAGATCCTAAAATTTGAAGAAATTGAAATCTCTCACTACTAGTTTCGCGGTCAATTTTAAATAACATAGCAACCGTTACCAAGGCGGCAGTCATTTTCTTATTTGAAAACCTGAGCTACGTCATTACTAATAGACCCCCATTACAAAATAATATTTTTTTTTTCAGATATTTATGCAGATCCACTCTACCAAATATTGTTTGTGATCCAAGGACTTGGTTCATTCTTTACAGTATCCATGTTGGCTTCAATGGATTGTCTATTTGTTTTTCTTGTTTTAAACACTTGTGCTCAGTTTAAAATTGTGCAAGTAAATTTATTTATATATTTCTTGATTATTTCACATTGTTTTCGTAACTATGCAATTATACGACAAATTATATACATTGCAAAAGTCGTAATTCTTCTTTATTCGACAACGGCTTTGCTTACGCTCCGGATTCACGATGAATGGTCTGTTGCTCTTGCTCAGGAGCGAAGTTACAATTTGAATAAGCTTAAAGTACTAGGTGATTTCATAAAGATTTCTCAGAAAATCTACAAATAATACGCCAGTAGCTAAAGGCGCGTTCTTACTATTCTTTTATGAATTCTATTCAATGATTCATTAAAACAGAATAACAAATGAATATGAGAACACTGTTTTATGAAATATGATCATGAAAATCATGCTTTCATTAAAAGCGTAAAACAACTCTACTTTCATAATTTTCAATTATCATAATCGTGGTGTGAGTATAATATAGTGTGCACGCTAGCTGCTTTATTTTCGTCCGTCTTGTGCATGACATCAACGAGGCAAACACCAGTGCTTCCCATATATTCACAGTTACCGCAGCATACGAAGCTTATATTTTTGAGACATATGTTTTATTTTAAATTTGTAACGAATATATAATGCCACATTGCTATATTTAAATAAGGAAAAGGACGCAGTCGATATAAAATTTTACACATTTCCAAACTAGGGCTGGTAGACTTTGAAATATGGAAGTCGACTTTCGATTTTTCAAAATATCGATTTTTGCCGAATCGAATATACAAAAAAGTCGAAATAATCGAGTCAAAATAATTGAAAAGTCGAAATAGTCGAAAGTCAAAATAATTGAAAAGTCGAAATATTCGTAGTCGACAAGTCGAAATAATCTGTCTAACTAATCTTTACATTGTCAAAAAATATAAACTCTAAACCACGAATAACTTTTAACTTTGTCCGAAATTACTTTCATACTTTCAATATTTAATGACTTAGAAACACATGTCCAAAACAGTACATATTATTCCAGTTAATTAACTGCATGGCAGATAAAATGTTAGCACCACAATCAGTTGTACAGTAACTTATGTTGTTATCTGAAATATTCCAAAATTCCATGCAGTCAAGCAACACGTTTTTTATATTCACGCCTGTATGATCTTCAGACATCTCCTTGCAATTTAAACAATACGATTGTAACTTCTACTGTTCAGCAATAAAATGTGCAGTTAATGAAATATATGGCGTGTTGTTGCATGACGTCCAGCAATCAGTTATAAATGAAATACATTCTGCAGATTTTAATTCATTTCTGATGTGATCAATGCTCTCTTGGTATAATTTAGGTATAATTTGGTCCGTAAATGTCTTTCTGCTTGGAATGTTATATCCTGGAGAAAAAGTTTTAATTAAGTGTTTAAATCCCATATTTTCTACGACGCTGAATGGAATCATATCGACTGCAATAAAACACGATATAGCTCTTGTATATTGTCCTTGAACTTTTTTCCCGGTATTTTAAAATTTTGTAGTGTTGGATGTTTAAATTTAATATTTTGTGTGGATGTAACAACCCTTAAAGTCAATGCTGATGGTAATACATCTAATCTGTTCAATGAAACGTCAGTGTCGGGTTCAGTATCAGAAGTAGTAATCAAATTTCTGGAATCATTTAATTCTTGATCAGTATCAGCAGAAGCAGTACTCATATTTTTACTCACTTCACTTATCTGGCTTATCTCCATCTCCAAATCAACATCATCATTTGCGCTACAATAAAATTTACATACAACGTTAAATACATCCAATACGTACTAATAAATTTTATTTAGGCCCAGTTTTTCAATCTTCTAACAAAGTGGCTGATAAGTATAACTTCCTAACAAATAAAAATATCTAAAAATGATATAACGTGAAATTATTGCAATTTGAATAATAATTTCTATGCGCATTTTTTTAGTTCATTAGACAAATAATTTTATAAGGAATATTGTTAGGAGATTGATATACCGGGTCTTATATTTTTATCTGTTACTCACTTGTAATAGTATTTTACATTACAAGCCAGGTAAAACGGTTTTTGCTGCTGAAAGGAGGAAATGATTGGCGAGCCGAGCAGGCGAGCCTGTCACCTCCTTGATGCAGTAAAATAGATATCTGGTGTGTATTACAAAATATTTTATTTATTATTCACTTGTAAATCAAATTTAAAATTATAACCTATATCTGTCAGTTGCAATTGATACTTATTTCTAATACGTATAAGAGTAACAAAACACCATTTTCATACGTCAACAACGATACTAACGTCGTAACTAGCCTGTAAATTTTTTACAAGTTAGCAACCAATTTTACAAGTTAGTAACTAGTAAGTAAAGATTAATTTTCAAAAGTAGTAGGTAGTATCGATAAATTAAGTTTACCAGAAACTAATAATATTCATTTATTTTATAGATGCCGCCTACTTTTGAAAATTAATTTTTGCTAGCTACTAACTTGTAAAATTGGTTGCTAATAGTTACCACGTTAGTAACGTCATTGTTGACACAAGAAAATTGTATTTTGTTGCTGTAATACATATTGAAAATAAGTGTCAATTGCATCTGACAGTTTTTGGTTTTAATTGTAAATTTGATTTACATGTAAGTAATAAATAAAATATTGCACACGTAACTGTTTTCAATGCCTCAAGAAGGTGACAGGCTCGCGTACTCTGCTCGCCAGTCATTTCCTCCTTTCAGCAGAAAAACCGTTTTACTTGACTTGTAATGCAAAATACTATTACATATTCGTAATAATATTGAAACTATTTTAATTGTGAAAAGAATTAATTTATGTATGATAAGTAAATTTTAAATACGGGATGGCGCTCATTATACAAGTTTATTCATGCCAGTTTGGTTTATTTTTACCGAAATTTTTTCATTGAACTAAAATTAAATTTATAATTTTTTTTTTGTAAATTTTAAACAGTGTTAATGTTTGGAAATATTAGTAGTATTCATCATTAAAACATAAATATATGTAATTACGGCCAAAAAAATGGAAACATCTATTTTTTATTTTTGTAGTTAAGTCTTTGCCAGGATATTTATCATAGGTCGTCGTAGATTTTCTGTAATTGTTGCTATTATTTAAATAAATGTCAATGTTACATTAAATGAAAAGAATCTGAAAGCACTAAAATGCCTCGACATTTGAATGAAAACGAAAAGACGAGAACAATTTCAAAATAAATTTTACGAACATAAAAACAAATTTTATGGATTTCATAATGAAACTCCACTGCTTGTGTGACTTTATTTGATGTCATTTTAACATGAAAGTCAAATTACAATGTTAAAAATTCATAAAAACAACTATACTTCGTTTCACATAAGAAAATAGTGATGGTCAGATAGGTGCAGTTTGATCTTGTTGTTTGATTGGTTAATATCGGGGTATTATCCAATGAAAGAACATGATCAAACTACACCTATCTTACCATCACTGATTTTTTACGTGAAACGAAGTACCTATAACTAGAAGTAGATAAACGCAGGTGTTTCCATTTTTGTGGCAGTAACTGTACCTACCTAGTTGTTATATTGCATCAAAGCAAATATTCCAAGATTTTAGTTATACATTTTGTATTAATATACTTAATAAAAATACGAAAATCAATGTTAAATATTATTACTTACTGTAGAGTTTTCTGCAATTCATTATATTTAATAGGGTGGTTATTTTTTTATATGTTGCATCATATTTGATGTATTGTTGTTGTACTTAAGTTTTTTTTTGCATAATATACACTGCGTTGACTTTTGTCCTGTACTACGCAGATCTTCAAAATACAACCAAACTGCTTCTTCGATTTATTTTTAAGGCACAACGATAATATAAGGAGCTCTAGACAACAATGAATAATATTAACGTTAACTAAATCCAAACGTGCACTAGCTGACTAGTTCTGTTCAGGGAGTTTAGTAGTAGACAGGGCGTCGCGTCATGCGTCTTTTTCTCGCAGTTTACATAAGAACAGCACGAAAGACTACGGCACGCATACAGCAACAAACCACAAAAGAACACAGGCCACACCCCACACTATCTATACGTAACGGCAACAGACAGGACATATAGTGCTATTTTTAAAACTGCAGTTACTCAGCGCTAACTACCGACGTTAGGGTGAACTAATAACTAAAAGTTCGCCAGTTGCCGGCATTTTTAAATCAAGGACTATAACTATTACGGAAATAGATTATAAATAAAAGAACAATTAGGCAAAGAGCTTTTTATTTACAATTTATTTTTTTACAACACAAGATTAATGTATTATGAAAACTCCAATCACGTTAGTTAATTTGTTAAAATATGCTCAGTCGAAATTTCGACTTATCTAAAGATACAATAAAATTATGTATATATAATTGTAGAAACCCTGAAGAAGATTTGAGAAAAGTGAAAACGTCAGCCGAGTATATTTTAATAAATTTACCAGCGAGAATAAATTTATATAATGAAAACTAATTTTATTTTATTTTCATATAAAGTTCATCTACCACGGTATTTCCAACGGTCTCCAATTTATAAATTTTTCTATTTATTAATTTCACGAAATGATTCACCATTACTAAATGAAATAATTTGTTTATCTTTATACACATTTCCTCCCCGTGGTTGTCGCAAAATGAACTGTTAAATGATGGTAAGGGAGATAATTTCGAAATTATATTTGGAAGAAGAATTATTTTCGGAATTTCAGAAAAAATGAGATCTTTCCCAACATCAATAACTTTGACAAAATTTTCAGAAGCATATTTTAAATGCTTCTCACCATCTACATATTCTTTGAACATTGTTAAACTATGAATGTCAGATAATGTGTCAGTGCAAAAGAACGTCTGACAAGACTGACATTCATAATTTAACAATTTTTCGATTAAAAAGCCGATTACAGACGCTGATTCATTCGTATTGATAATTTGCAACGAGGTTTCAGTAAAAGTAATTTTTTTGTAGGGTGGAATCAGAGATATTAGAAATACTGGGAGTAGGAGATTTTGATAAAAGGATGCCGTAAGAAAGAAGAAGTCTTTCGCCATCATCTTCACAATTTGTACCCATCCCACTTGTTTAATGTTAAATCCACTAAATCTAGCCTATTTATATACGTAGCTAATGTTGTCTTAACACTTCCATTTTTGGAAAACAAAATAATGTACCACGTTTTTCCACTGGGCACGTATTTGTCACACATACTTCGTATGCACATCTCTATAAAAAGATATATTAATCTTCAGATCCCAAACTGTTCAAAATTTGTTTAATAAAATTTGCTAATCATATAGTTAACTAAAATAATTACTATTTATTAAAAATGTATAACAAAACTTAAAACATTAAAATAGGTATAGATACTTACTTTACTCATGATGAAATATTTTGCAGCCACAATTCAAAGCACTTGCTGACAAACGAGAAAAATAACTTTATAATTAAAGCAAAGTATATTATCTGAAGATAAGATTACACGTGATTATAAAGAGATTTTACGATTTTAGCTCATTAAACATCTTTGCTCCGAAAGTAAACTTCAAACTTGAATCTTGCTGACGTTTGACAAAACAAATTCTTATTGGCTAAACTGGAATTAGTTGAACCAATCACAAACGGCCCGGCGACCTTAGCGCAACTACCGACGTTAGGCTAAACTAAAGCCGTTAGACGCGGGACTTCATTGAATTGTCAGCGGACTGCCCCACACCATCAACACATACACACATCTGACCTTACTTCTGACGGTCCAACTTGAAATGAAATATGTAAAATAATTAAGTCTAATCGAAAATGATATTTGAAATTATTTAACAAGTTGCCATAATTTTAAAGTTCAAATAGTGTACAAGTCAAATTGAACTAGCCATAATTTTAAAGTTCAAATAGTGTACAAGTCAAATTGAACTAAAAGTCGAAATAGTGGAAAAGTCAAAATAATGTAAAAGTCGAAATAGTATAAAAGTCAAAGTCGGGATAGTCTATATTCGACTTATCGACAACGACTTTTTAAAGTCGATCGACTTATTTTGAGGAAAGTCGAATAGAAGACGATTTTTTTACCAGCCCTATTCCAAACAATGAAGATTTGGTATTTCAATAATTGATTCACGCCTGTTGTGGTAGACACGATAAAATTTATCGTAAAAACGGTAAATTTTATAATATTTTAGATCAAAAACTTATATAACACAAATAATTTGAACTGCTATTTGTTCCAAACATTTTGAAAGTAATGTTCTTTAAAAAAAATTAAGTACGAATTACTACATAACACCGCCAAATAGTTTTATGGCCAGTTACACCGCTTATAGTTAAATTCTGACCTGATAGTTACGTTAATAATATCGTATCGAAACGAAATGTCAAATAAGTAGTTACATATTATAATAAATAATGTCGAACGATTATTGCTGCGTACCAGGATGTAAATCTTTAAGAAAAAAACATCCGAACGTATCTTTTCACTTATTTCCTAAGAAAGAAACACATAAAGTGGAATTCAAAACCAAATTTGGGGTTACACAATTAATTGATAAACATGCAGCATGGATTATGCGATTACAAATAGGAAAAATTTAATTCACGAACGGTTGTGTGTTCTCTACATTTCACAGAAAATTATTATTTTCGGCTATAATATCCCGAGGACATTGATAATTACGGAATCATTTTGACAGTTACCGAAAGCGCGTTGCTTGTTAACCGCCCGAAGGCGGAAGGGTGTTACCTAAAAGCAACGGGCTTGAGGAAGTGATAAAATTATAAGTATTTATCAATGATCAAGGGGTATTCGGTGAGTATTTTTTTGCAATTTTAATTAAATTTACGAAGAATTTGTATTTAGCAAAAAATTTATAATTATAAAATCACCCAATAGATGTCAGTAGTAGCTATGAATATGTTCAGCGTCAAGTGTGTAACGATAATAAGATTGAAATTGACACGAGAAGACAAGACACGTCCAGTTTTATTATACAAACGTTTAATAGTAATAATTTTATTAATTGAATCGTTATTTTCACTGCCATACTGTGAAAATGACGTTATCAAATTAAAACAATCTTTAACCTGTCAAAAAGTGTTTGTTACTTAGCATATATATATATATATATATATATATATATATATATATATATATATATATATATATATATATATATATATTAGATGTTGCTGCACAATCAATTCTAATGATGGAATTGGAGGCATTCAAAATTAATTTTGTGTGCCCTACATGTCTCTTATTTTTTTAGTAAAACTTTCTGTAATGGTTCGAATGATATTGCTTCTAATACAAAATTCAATAAAAATAAATGGCATGCAGAAAGAAAATATCGTATTACTGGTTTACGTATGTATGAAATATTTACATATTGTGGAAAAGATCAATAAATCTAAAATATATTTTAACTAATTTATTCAGCAATAAATTTGAACGACATGGAATTGAACAAGAAAAATTTGCTAGAATTCGATTTACGAAAAATACAGGATTTCAAATAATTGAGGTCGGATTAATAACATCGGGAGCAAATCAATGGTTGGGTTTTTCTCCTGATGGAGTAATTTTAACAAATAATGGTGAACCACATGCGCTTTTATAAATAAAATGTCCATATATGGGTAAAAGTAATACCTTACAAGATTCGATAACAATATTAAAATATATAGAATTTAAAAATGGCATCTATTCTTTGAAAACAAAGCACAAACACTTTGCGCAAATTCAAATGGGTATGGCATTATTAAATCTTGATATGTGTAATTTTGTCATTTATTGCTCATATGATCAGAGTATGGTTGTTCTGGAAATCGAAAATGATTATGAATATACCTAGAAAGTATTATTCACTGTTAAAAAGGAATTTATTGAAAATATGAGACGTCAATTGTATAATATAATGAAGTTTGAAATAAAACTGTTATTGTAGTATTATGCAACTAAAAAGAACATAATAAAATGTATGTATATATATATATATATATATATATATATATATATATATATATATATATATATATATATATTATTGATCATGGCCTACTGTTTTGTGTTATGTTAAATAAAATTTAATTTTCAAATGAATTTTTCTCAATATTTTTGTTATGTAAGCACGTAAAATATTTATATGGTTGAAGTCAGAAAAAAAATACTCTGTCGAATGAGCCTAAAAAATGTATAATATCCCATTTAAAAAATATAACTTTGGTTTGTAACTTGAGAACCACTGGTTTATTTTTTTTCTTCAATAAGTGAATGTCCCCCTTGATCTACTGCAACTTTTGTTTGAATGATTTCTATTCCTAATAATAAAGAAATTAATTGGGGTGTCCCATATCCGTGAAACACCCTGTATATATATATAGATGTATTTATTATTAACAGTATTTAGAACCTTATTAACAGTTTACTTATTCAATAAAGTTGTTGTCAGATAATATTGGTGACGATAAGTTCGTAATAGCACATGCTATTAAAAATATATCTTTAATATGTTTCACAAGGGACCATTGTAATTTACCCCTTAAAAATTAAAAACTTTTTATACGCTGATTACAGCGTTCGATAAGAACTCTTGCAGCTGCAATTTTTTTATTGAAATCTGCTTCAGTTGCTTCTAATTGTAATTTATTTTTCAAAAAGGGTGGCCTATATAGTTTTATATTAAACTTGTTGCGCAAATCGTCAAATAAAAACCTTTTATCAACCATTATTGCACATCTAGGTTCTAATTTTTGTATAATTTCACTCTGCTCAAATATTATTTTATCTGAAGCACGCCCCACATAAGGTTTACTTAAAAATCTAATTAAGTCTGCTGGTGTTACGCCAGTCATAAACTTGACTTGATGATTTATACTGGGAATAGAATCGTATGCGACAGCTTAAACATTTTGGTTTTAGTACAAATATTTCTGTACAGTCAAGAACTATTTGTGTATTCCTAAACTCTTGAAAATAAATCGGCATATTATTATCAGTTTCATTTTTTGTCGGAAATACTATTACAGGTTTTAAAACAGCTGAAATAATTTTACACATATGTGTGAAATACATTATGCATAATGAAGGGCAGATGCCAAAAACCCTTTCTGTTATACTTAATTTGTGAACACGATTGTCACTATATATTAAATCTATTGAATTTAAAATAAAATTCAAAATAACAAAATTTTGTAAGCCTGTAAAACTATTTAGCGCACTCTCAGTATTTATTAAATGTACGACAATAAGCTTTTGCGGTGTATTTACTTGTACTTTAAAATCTCTGAATGTTTTGGGGCCGGTATATTCAGGCTGATTATTTAATCAAATTATTAATGTATCCGCTATTTCTCTTTCTTTTTCCGTATATGTATTTTCTCCCAATTCGACATCATGTGTAACATGTTCATGGTCACTTTGTGCAATATTTTGCCTTTCAATACGTTTTCTCATTCTTGCTATTCTGTCACTATCTTGAATTTGTTTGTCATGTTTATGTTTTCTTTGTGGCAAATTGGTAGATGGTACTGCATTTCGTTCGATGTTTGCGTGTCTTGTTTTCACTGCCTACGAATAGTAATCAGAAGTACAAAAAAGTAATTTAATAGAAGTCCTATTTATTTTAAACCATGTAATTACCATGAAATTTTTTTGGTTAACAAATATTGAATTGAATCCCTGTATTTATGATCACGTGTGCGAAAGCAACCAATCAAAACACACACTGATAATTATCCTAAGACAATTATCACTTGTTGCTAAGTAACAAACACTTTTTGATATATATATATATATATATATATATATATATATATATATATATATATATATATATATATATATATATATATATTGCCATTCAACATCACTAGCAGTTGTCTCATTATTGTCAGAGAAGTTGAAATTTACTGATCTGTCAATACTACAAGGTTAAATTATGTAATTTTTAATTTTCACCAATGAATTAATAACACTGATTACCTATGTATGGCTCTTGCGGAATTTGGTAGGCACTGTACCATATTTGTTGCTTTTGTAGTAGGCATAGTATTCTAATGTTATTTTTAATAAATATATGAGAACTGGCATTTTTCAAATGTTATAATAAAAATAAAGTGTACGAGTAAAACTGTACAAATCTGCTTAGCGAAGTAGATATTTCAAAACATTATGAGGCCCAGACAGGAAATAAAATAGTGATACAGTTCGAAACGTAAAGAGTATCCAAAAGAAACATGGCACAAGAAGCGGAAAAATACAGAATCCCATAGTTTGATGGGACAAACTTATTAATTGGAAATTCCGAATGTAAACGTTGCTAAATATACGGATCAAAAATACACGGAAATGGTTGTATTTGAGGATGATGATAAGGAGTAAAACGACGGTCGAAGAAGGCTCTCGTGGAATATCATCTCAAAAAGGATTTGAAATGTAAGTCGCAGATCATACAACGTATCTCGGACAGTCACCTGGAGTACGCAAAGGACAAGAGTACGAGCTTCGATTTGTGGACATCATTGTGTCAGACATTCGAGAGGAAAAGAATGGCAAATCAACTTTTGACACGTAAAAAATTATTGACATGAAATTCAACGCAAGTTCAAACACTTTAGCTAATCATTCTCTTACTTTCGACAAATTAATTCGAGACTTGCGGGCATCGGGCGCTAATTTGGAAGAGACGGATGTCGTATGCCATCTATTATTGACAATGCCCTTAGAATGAGGTGATTGCTACAGCGCTGGAAACTTTATCACAGATCAATTAAAATTGAGCTTTGTCAAGAATAGATTATTAGACGAGGAAACCAAAAGGAATACAAACAAAAAGACGTGGACTGAGACGCACTCCTCATCCGCATTCCCGTCACAGTCTGGACACCACCAGTTGGCAATGAAAAATTCGTCGGACAGATTTAACTCGAGTTAGAAAACAACGAAATTTAAATTTAATTGTTACAGATGTGGCAAGCCTGGCTATACACGAATACAATGTAAAAAAAGATACTGCCCAATCAGCCCAATCCAAATTCGGGTAAACATTCGGCAAAATTGGCAACCAAAGTCCAGGACAAAAATAATGACGATGAGGATGTTGGCTTTAGCTTTGCGACGTATGGCGGAGCTGATAATTTGGTAGCTGATAAAATACCGTGGTATTTAGAATCGGGAGCTACGGAACATTTGGTCGACGATAATGTTCTTTTAAAATCTGTGAGGGAACCGAGAAAATCGATCAAAGTCAAAGTAGCAAAGGCACGTACGTTTTTAGAAGCCAACGCTTTAAAGTATATGTTGTAAGTTGTGTAAAAGATAAGAAAATCGAAATACCAATTAAAATTAACATTGTACTTGTTGTTCCTGGTTTGGAACATAATCTTTTATCCTTACGAAGATTAGAAATGTCCGGTTATCGCATTGTCTTTGAAAATGGAACTGGCTCTATAGAAAAAAACAAATGCGTGGTTGCTCTAGCTCTGAGAATCGAACCAGGTTTATATTCACTTAGTTTCAAATATGCAAACGCATTATTGACTAATCGTGCCTTGGAAGAAAACGCCGATCTGTGGCATAAACGTTTGGGGCATCTTGGCTAGCAGAATATGAAGAAAATTCAACCACAAGTTGATGGAATAAACCTTGAGAAGTTGACGACTCCATAGGATAAATGTACGAGATGTATAGAAGGAAAACAAGCTCAGGCTCCTCACAACCAAACACGAGTTCGAGCAAAGAGACCACTTCAGCTGATACACAGCGACTTAATTGGATGGAAAGAAATACGTATTGACATTCCTTGATGACTATACGCACTTCACGGCAGCATACACACTCAAATTAAAATCGGAAGTATTTCATTATTTCAAAATCTTCTATGAAATGGCAACAGCGCACTTTAATATAAAATTGAGCATATTCAGGTGCGACAATGGACGAGAATATATCTCGAATGAGACGAAAACATTTTTCGAATAAAAGGGTGTTTAATTCGAATTTACCATAAGATACACGCCGCAGCAAAATGGCGTCGCAAAGCGATTAAATCGCACAATAATTGAAAAAGTTCGGTGTATGCTACTTGCGTGTAAACTTGAAAATAATTTTTTTTATTAATCGCAGTCCGACATCAGCTCTGGATGGAAAATTTCCGGCGGCTCTTTGGTGTAACGAAAGACCAAGTATTGCAAATCTGCGTGTGTTTGTCTGCGTAGCATACGTTCACATACCGAAAGAGCTGACAATTGGTAAATTCGATACTAGATTTTTGAAATGGTACATGGTCAGATACTGTCTTAACGGATACAGACTTTGGTGTCCGGAATTGGGAAAAATCATCTCAGGTAAAGATGTCATTTTTATTGAAAATAAATTTTCGTTTGATGAGTCATATGATCTTGATGGCGGTGACTAGCTTCATAATGAAGAGAATCATCATGTTGTGGAGGGCAACAATGGAATCAACCATAAAGATGCAGAAGACGAGTATCAAGACCTGGAAGCTATGGAGGACACTGACCGGGTAGACAATGGAAGATCTCAACACAGCTTAAGTAACTACAGGGAATCGCTTAAAGAGCCTGAATACTCTGAGAATCTTCGTCGAAGTACTAGGATCAAAATGAAACCCAGGTATCTAGACGATTAGGCAGTTCTGGCCTTAAACGCGGAAATGTTTGTCGACGATGTTCCCCAATGTTTCGATGACATACAAAATAGACACGATAAGGCAGAATGGAAGCAAGCGATACAGCAAGAATTGGATTCACTATCACTGAACAAAACGTGGACCTGTACAAAACTTCCGGAAAATAGAAAAACTATAGACAGCAAATGGGTTTTTAAAATCAAGCGCAATAATCGTGGAAACATAGAGAAACACAAAGCACGATTAGTAATCAAAGCTTGCGCACAAGTAAAAGGATTTTATTACGAAGAAACCTACGCTCCAGCTGCTAGTATTACAACGGTAAGGACCATGCTGAGCATAGTTAACGAACAAAACTTATTTATGGAACAGATGGACGTACAAAATGCATTTTTGCACGGATAGTTAACAGAATAAATCTATATGAAAGTTCCTCAAGGCGTGGAAAATGAAAAAGGGCTTGTTTGTAAACTCAACATTCATTGTATGGCTTGAAACAATCACCGAAAGCCTGGAACCAAACCATTGACAACTATTTAAAAAGGATTGGTTTCAGACAATCGGAACTCGACGGATGTCTCTACGTTGGGAACTTTGATGACGCGAAAATCTATCTCCTATTGTACGTGGATGACATTCTCATCGCTGGGGACAGTAAAGAAAAAATAAAGGAAATCAAGAATCAATTAATGGCAAAATTTTGGATGAAGAATTTGGGGGACCCAAATTCTTTCTGGGCATAGATATTCGAAGAAAAAATGGAAAACTCTATCTAAGTCAACTTATCTACATCCGAAACGTCTTGAAGAGATTTAACATAGAGAATTGTAAACCCTCAAAGACTCCGATGGAAACCAAACCTCTTTCGGACCACTCTAAGCCATACAGGGAACTGATTGGCTGCCTAATGTATGCTATGATAGCAACAAGACCCGACATCAGCGCATATCAACTTTTTCGGTAGGTATCAGAACGGTTCTACGGAAGATCATTGGAAGGAATTAAAACGAATTCTACGTTATTTGAGAGGTACTTTGGATTTTGGTTTATGTTATGAAAAGGATTGCGGAGAACCCCTACTTTCTTATGCTGAATTAGACTGAGGAAGCGAACAAGATAGAAAATCGACTTCAGGTTATCTTCTCCAAGTGTTTGGAGACAGTATGCTGGACTACTAAGAGGCAGACGTGTGTCACGCTTTCATCAACTGAAGCGGAATATGTCGCCCTAACTACAGTGGCCACTGAAGTTGTGTGGATGAAAAATTTACTTGCGGACTTTGGAATTCCAGTCGAGAAACCAGTGATTTTTGAAGACAATCAACCTTGCGTAAACCTACTACGGAAGTGGGCACATCGACGATTGAAACACGTTGACATTAAATACAACTTCATTCGTCAACTCGACAATGAACAGAAACTGGACGTTCAATATATCCGCTCAGAAGAACAGGTTTGCTGACTTATTGACCAAGCCCATCGCATCTACTCCGTTTGATAAATTACGGTTGAAATTGGGTTATCAAGATATACACGGCATTTAACTCACATATCTGTTTATCAATTTGTATCAATTTTTGTTTTTTATTGTATCAAAAGTTTATAATCACTAAATTGAGGGGGGCTGTTGAGAAATACAATTGTTAGATTTTAAAATTTTGTAGTAGGCATAGTATTCTGTTATTTTTAATAAATATTAAATATATGAGAACTGTCATTTTTCAAATGCAATAATAAAAATAAACTGTACAAATCTGCCTAACGAAATACATATTTCAACAATATGCAATTCAACAGACTTAGATGTTCAGTCAGAAAAACATGGCATTAAATATACAGGCACTGGTTTATATAGTTCTCTTGTTGTCTTTTGTACAGACCAAGTACAATTTAAATCTGTTTGCAATATATATTCTAATTTATCCAAGGAAGTCCTAAAACATGTACGAGCAACAAAGACAGGGAAAGATACAAAATAAGACAAATATCATGAAAGCAAAAAAATGAAATGGCATTATGCCGCTCTTAAAAAAACACTTAGCAATTACACCTGGTACATAAAATCAATGTGGCTGATATGTGTTTGCAACGGCCACTATTTCCTGCCTTGCAAGTACAAATCATGTCCTTTACACAAGCTTAAGAACTGTAAATAATGAATTCTCTTTCGATCCTGTGCTGAGGTGAGTGCAGTGCACTTGTTTGGAGGCACAAGGGCCCAAATTTTAATGCATTTCTCTTGTTTTTCACTTATGCCACATAAAATCACATGCGCAGCATTATATACCTCTGATACAGCTACATCTAGCAACCACAGATTTTCATGAATGTTCGGTCAAGTGACCGGACAACAGTTGAATGTTGTTAAGTAAATAAATAAAGTGTTTTTCGATTTTGCTTGGCAGTCGGGATCGCCAATTGTGTAGAGTATAGGAAATATTGGTTCGATATTTAATATACTCTATACTTGTAAAAAAACGTAAAAACTTTAAACTTGTATAATCTGAATAAAAAACAAATGAATTTGAAAGGGAAAACGAAACTCAAAAAACACTTTATTTATTTACTTAACAACATTCAACTGTTGTCCGGTCACTTGACCGAACATTCATGAAAATCTGTGGTTGCTAGATGTAGCTGTAACACCTCTTCTCTTCCATTAAAGAAAACCTAATTTCCTCCATAACATACAAAAATAGTAATTTTTATTATAATTTAGCAAATAAAATTAACATTTTAAAATAATGTATAATTCAACAATTACTTACGTATGTTATATTTCCTATTAAATTGCTTTTTATATATAAAATATTTCAGGTTCACTTAAAAACAAACAAAAACCTATAAGGCCACTATGAAATGCCAAATATCTATCCTGGATGCATTAGTTTGCGCAATGTTTCTGATGGCAGAGCAATTTTTATTTACCAATACTCAGACCACGTTTTTAATGAAATGAAATCAAAATGAACAGTGATACCATGATTCATATATATTGTCAGTATGCTGCAATTTTTGTGTTAAGCGGAGTTCCCGCGGATCACCTTAGATGAATTTTTATATTTAATGCTCATACTGGAAACTGATTCATTTTTCTACTTACCTGTTCATTATTAAAGAGCACAAAATTGCGCCGTCACACGTTCTATCTACGTGAAATATGTGTGCAATTATCGCATGCGAAATTTGAAATTATGCTCTGTTCCATTTAAGCCATTCAGTAGATGGCACTGGCAACAGCGCAAATCTGAAGTAGCCGAAATTACATTGGGTAAACTTGTCTCTAATTTCAGCCAATCAGAGAGGTCAAAACTATTCCGTATGCTCCGCAATACTGAATGGCTTAAATGGAACAAGATATAAGTAGCAGCTGTATCAATAACTGACTTCTACACCTTCTAAAAATGAATTGAGCAATCATTGACATGAGTTCCCACTATTCATTTTGCTCACATTTTTCAATAATGATCATTGTTAATGAAAAAAGTAGAAATCTTTTTCACATTCAATGAAAGTCCAAACTGGTGTTCAGTTTCACTGAATAAGAGTGTTCAGCCGTTCATATTATTGTATTAATTCCAATTGTGTGTCAATGTCTTTTTTGACAAAATGAAAATAACAGTTATGCGGCCCAGTCCCATTATCTTTTAGTGAAATAAAGCTTGCGTACCTGTAAATGTAATAATATTCAAAAAGAGATAAAATAAATTCACTTAGAATGCAGATAGGACTTCTTGAAGGAAAATCTAATTGGACCACTTGGAAATATAAAATGTTTTATTAAGAGGTATTTATGACGGTCTAAATATTGTTGAAGTAGAATAAAACATTAAATATAAAGCAGATTTAGCTTACTTTATGAAGGTAGATAGCAATGTATTAATAGAAATTGAAAATCGGGAGCAAAAAGTCAGAAATGAAAATTATTTTAAATTACAAGCACCGATAATCGCTAATCGTAATCACAAATCATTTTCTAAATGCAATGGTGTCCGATTACTAATCGATTAGTTCCTCAGACCAAACGTAAAATAGACTCCGCATACTACCATTTGTTGTGAAGCAGGACCTTAGAATGAACGTGCCGGGGTAGCTAGCGGCGTTCATGAAATGCGGGTTGCATTAGTAGTAGTTTCAAAGTGACAGCAGCTGTCATTGAGCAACCTATTAAGCGATTTTGGTTTAAAAAAACTATTTACAATGACAAAAAATATTTATACCTATTTTAATCATAAAGAAATATTATCTAAAGAAAATTTAAAGATTGCAGTATGACAGAAATATAAGTATAGAATAAGTGGATAAAAGTTATTTTTCTTTCGAAAAATGAAGCATTGAATAACAAAAAAAATTTCTTTTGAAGGAAACATTGAACATAGAAATGTATGATTGATTGAAATATAAACTGAATCAAGGGTTATATGAATTAGTGAATGGTATACTCCTAATTATTACATATTTATATTTTTTATTGAATGAATTCAAGGTAGATGGATAGTTTGTATATTTGCAACATTTATTTTTGAATGTCCATTTAAATATCAAGGACTTAATTTGTATTTTTTGTTACCTTATTGACGAAAAATTTTGTAAATAAAATGTAATTTGAACTCTAGTCGATTACCTACCAAGAAACAAGTTTCTTGAAAATATCAAAAACAAACTGAAGAATATTTCGATGGAACCCGTTTAAAATTAATGCCTTGTTGATGTATTGAATTCAACCATTCGTCTCTTTTAGCTATGTCAATTAGCAACCTACACAATAATTAACTGTAACACTACTAACAAATTTATTTTTATAGGAAAACTTACAGATGAAAATTTCTATTAAGCTTTTTATATTTGATGGTTCATTACGTACTAAGCAGCGCTGAACCATGCTGAATATTTTACAGTTCAAACAAAATATAATATGAAACAAAAAGCATACCAACACAAAAAATTATAAACACCGCACAAAACCTTCCAAAATCACATTCGAACGTAGAACAATAATAACGAACTGGCAGGCAATACGCTATACAAAAAAACAAACGCCTCGTTCCATCCTATCCCCACCTAACCAATCATCAAGCAAGGAATGGCTTTACAACAAACCATTGCACAGTATAGGGAATGCGGCGTCTAATTTATTTTTGGTCTGAGATTAGTTATCATCGGTCTTTTCTGGGTGTGTTCAGCAGACAAATACTCATGCTGAATGCAGCCATTGTTCATCTCATTTTACAAGGCAGGAAGATGCCATATCCCAACTTCAAAGCTATTTTCCATTTCCATCCCGAGAGATCAGTGATAAACAAAGCGTCTTTATATTTTATATGCAAAGAAACGAATGAAATTGTAAATAATATAAATAAGTGTAGATAAATGTGAAATCAAAATTTAAGGTTAGAAATCAATCTGACAATTTATGTGACAAATGAATACGAATATGATTACTATTATTATTATGATTATTATTATTATTATTATTATTATTATTATTGTTATTATTATTATTATTATTATTATTATTATTATTGTTATTGTTATTATTATTATTATTATTATTATTATTATTATTATTATTATAATTATAATTATAATTATAATTATAATTATAATTATAATTATAATTATAATTATAATTATAATTATAATTATAATTATAATTATAATTATAATTATAATTATAATTATAATTATAATTATAATTATAATTATAATTATAATTATAATTATAATTATAATTATAATTATAATTATAATTATAATTATAATTATAATTATAATTATAATTATAATTATAATTATAATTATAATTATAATTATAATTATAATTATAATTATAATTATAATTATAATTATAATTATAATTATAATTATAATTATAATTATAATTATAATTATTATTATTATTATTATTATTATTATTATTTATTTATTTATATATTAATTACTCATTATTAATTTCCGATTGTGAATAATATAGTATACAAACCTCGGTGAAAAGTTTCATTGTGTCTCAGCGAAGCACCGAGGTTAGCTATCTTCGCCCTCGACAGTAATTAAACACTTTCCACCTCCACCTCGGTTAGCAATATACCATTAAATTTTGCTTCAGACACGCGTACGTAACTTTGATAAAAACCGAATGAGCAACACCCATTCTCAGGAAAAATTTCTTCATGGGACTATCAAATTACATCAAAAATTATGCAAGTAAATATTTTCAAAAACAAAATAATATTTTTGCCTACAATATCTTCCATTTTAGATTTTGTGCTGATTTGGAAATATCTATGACAATGGAACTTTTATGTCAATTTATTATCTGTTGTTTATTTCTATGCATATGTGGTTTTATAATTACAGTGGTATGTTTTAAAGTAACTTGTAGATATATGTAATTACCTATTGTTTCAGGCAAAAAGTAGCAAATTCACTGAAGCGGCGGCGTTTCATGACCGAGGCGAAATTTAAAATCAAAAATTTCTTATTTAACATTATTTTTACTTTTGTGAAGAGTATTTTAGTTACTTTGTTGGAATAGACATTGATATGTGCTATGTAAGGTAGTGGCGGCTCGTCAGGAGAGGCAAGGAAGTTAAGCCTCCACATAACTTATCAGGATAAAAACTTTTACAAAATTATTTTTTTCATGTTCACTTTTCTTTCTACTTTTATTAATTTTGTATTAGTTACGAAGGTATAAAATGATCTTAGCCCATATTTTTGCTGTATTAATCATGTTACGCCTATTTATTAGACCGTTGTACATACAACAGAGGCTAAGCTTCGCTGCACCATAAAACTATAGTTCTTAAAGGCATATTTCACACTCGTGCTACATACACGATACATGAATCAAGCCACATTATACCAGCGTATAAGTTAGTACAGAAGGCTGCATTCCCTTGGTCTTTGTGAATGCTAGGCATGTTTCGTGATGGCTGCTGCTAAACCACAGACCATCTGTGTAAACTAACTGCGATGGCGGCTATGGCGTGCGGCACAGAGTTGTAGGTAACTGCAGTACATTATACATGTTTAATAGGTTATTTTTATTTTTAAGGGTATATTTTGAAAAATTTCAACACCTCCTTCCCTGAAGTTAGCCACCCCTCCGACAATGTCACGAGCCGCCACTGATGTAAAGTAATTTCAAATTACTTTATGTAATACATGGCATGCCATAAAAAGTAAATGCTTAAAAATAAATTAAAATACTTTTACAGTCACAGACAGAGAAAGTGATACTTTGTTGCCTTGTAACTGTAAAAAAAATCATTCTTTGTTTAATTCTGCTATTGAATCACGTTGTTTCTTATTTACATACACAAATTGAAATCTTTTGTTTTCTCTACTGAAGTTATTTTTGTAGCAACGGGTGTAATTTGCAAATATTTCCACCTATATCTTTTCTTATTGCTAAAAGTAGAAATAAACTAAAATAGAAAATAACATTTATAATATGACTATTCCCCTCATCATGAGCAAATCAAAATGTTTTATTTTGCATACAATTCGAGCATAACTGCAAATTATTTTGAATGTGCGCATACTATGCGTATATTCTCCATAATCATTAAAATATTTGATTTGTTTAATTTATAATTTAGTTTCAAAATATCAAATAAATTCGCAGGGTGAATGTTCTAGTTCGTTCAAAAATTCGTAAAATAGTCCATGCACCACATGAACCCCAAAAACAATAGAAAAATACTATGGCCTCCTGAATTTACGTATTGCCATAAAAACACATTCAAGGCCGTTTTCGTAGCTCTTATAATACAATAATTGAAAATCAACAATCAACTTCACAAATATTGAAAACAGGGTAATTTACAACAATTTATTAAATTAATAAAATAAGTAAATAAATATAAATATATCATCACGGCATATTACCCATTGCTGGGTGTGCCAATCTGCTATGTTCGCAGATATCGGTAATGATGATGATATATTTCTACCGTGCGGGCGTTTACCAGGCGTCACTTCACGGGCACTCATTGTTAGTGTGGAGAGTGCACCACAGGGGTAATTTTGTGCCATTTAAAATTCGAAATATTTGGCGTCGGTCGGGATCGAACCCGGTTTCCCAGATTCACGACCAGACACTCAAGCACGCGGCCACGAGACCCCATTAAAGAAATTAAAGATTTCCTTAACAATGGGCTTGTCCATGTCGTCGGCTTTTTAGAAATTACATGTCCTATATGAATCTTGAATATAAATAAACAGCGAAATAAAAATTGCTATATATTTTGTATTTTTATACCTATAATAATGTAATTAAAGTTTTTAGCGTAAAATGATCGCCATGTTGTGACGTCAGCGTCATTACAGTCATCCATTTACCCTATGACAATGTCACTATAGAATGGACCATGCATATTTTGCTCATAAATTCTCGGTTGGCTTTACACATACTCTACATACACATATTTAATATATCCGAGTAATTATTTATTAAGATTAAAAGAATATTTACTTATTAAATGAATTTATATTATAATTTACGTTTAAATTATTGTAATCTCAATAGTCGTCATTGTTGTAATCATGTAGTAAATGTTGAATTACCTTTTATTATAACCTATGCTTTGATTATTGTAATCAATACTGTCATTGTTGTATTTAATTATAAATTGAAAATAGATTAAATACTATTATACTAATTACAATAATGGCACTTGGTGAGTATGAGTATGATAACCTTCAATATTATATTAAAGAAAGTCTTTAAGTCACATTAATTAAAGCGAATAATTAACCGGATTGTGAAAACGAACAAAAATTATTAATTTTACTTACCTGATTTTTATTTATGTATAATATGTACTATCGAAGTTTGACATAAATTAACATTTAACACTACTCACTACTCGTATTCCTATTCATGTAAGTAATGCAAACAAATATATATTTTGAAATGATATAATAACTACCTGGCTTACTTTATTACCATTAGATTTAAAGATTTTTGATCACAGTTTGTAATGGATCCGTATTTTTATTCTTGCAACATCTATTGTATATTACCATATTAATGGTAATGTATGTCGGTTCTCTTTACTTATGACGGAATGACAGGCTAACGTCACAACTTTCGCGCCAAAATTTTAATAATTATTTTAGGCGTTATAAAGCATAAAAGTTGGACGGGCCCATTGCGAATGTTTATGCAAAGAAACTATAGCAGCATAACTTATCTACCGTGTATGCTGATTTACATTCCTTTCATAACCATAAACTAAGAAGTAATTTTTTTGAATTTTTTTTTTCGACAAATACATGTCGTTTTGACCGTTAATTACAGTCATCATCAGTTCTATAAAATATCACAATAATTACAAAAATTGTACAACAATCATTTCCCATAACAACTTACCAAATAATTGGTATGAAATACTTAATAATATAAGTTACATTTTTTTCAAATTACGCGTGAACATATTTTCTTAAGTAATAAAAAATACATTTTTGTTACGGCCAAAACATACAGCGAAGCCATCGCTTCAACGTCTTGACCAGGGATGGCAAACTACTTACATGTATAAAAGTTTTTATACATTACATGTATATTTTATTTTTATGCAGTATTATACGTATATATTACAAGAACTGTATAAAATGTATATCACGTATGTACAATACGTACAGGGTGTAAATCGAAAAGTGGAACATAGGAGTTTAACATGGGAACTCAATTTTTCTTTGCGCAAACGTTTGTTACGTCCTATTTTTGCAATCTGTTTCTTTTATTATTAATTTATTCTGTTCAGTAGTTATTGCCCTTGTCACAAGCAATAATTGTCACTCTTTAGCATTGCTGGTCGAATGTCTTCAGGGTTATTAAATTTATATATTTTATACTTTTGAGAATTTGCAAGTCTGAGCCGCTTCGCAGACTTGAGCGAAGAGAGACATTCTGTCTATGATCGTCGTTGTAGCTGCATCTCAGGGTTGGTTATTATTTTTCACTCGTTGATTTCGTATTGTTGGAACAATTTTAACGTGCCCGTTATTTGGGGATTTAACTGAGAAAAGTAGCTGAGGGAAATATTGTTCCCGCGGAAAATTGTTCCGGATTTTTGGCACTTCGATCACTGATATACTTTAAGCCACTCAAGATCTAAGGTATTTATATTTGTTAATAATGTTTAGCCCGGTTGTAGAAATATTTATATAGTATTTTTGTATTAATATTTTGATTTTTGTGAAGTATAAATTAGTAAAAGTAACATTTAACTTGTATTTGTCGGCCTGTCAAATTGGCAATGCTAATTGAGTTCTCCCTTTTAGGCTTTTATTTTATGGTTTCTCCTTCGTTGTTATTTTGGTTTTACTTTGTAACCCATTGATATTGGGAATACATTGAGTGGGAAACATATTGTTGGATCGGGATCTCGAGTCCGGGAAACATATTGTTGGATCGGGATTTCGAGTCCTGATTTTTGTGGATAACACCTTGCTGGAGGATTTTATGGAAAATTGGATGAGATTGACACCTCGTGTTTGAAGCGGAAGTTGGTTACGCCATTTTGGAAACGTCACACCACATCCCTACCACACTATTACGTCACTACCGCCGACGCCTCTCCAAATACATGCAGCTAAGCTCCATTTTGTTTTCTTTATTTATTTGTTTGAATTTAAAGTTCATTGAGTTTAATAATCGTACTATATTTGATATTTGTATTTTGATTACATCATTTGTCATAATTTTGAATCTTACTGATTATTGTTTTATATTGTTATGTACTAGCTCACGCGAGTCTTATAATTTGTATTGTGAGGAATTTTCATTTAGGGTTTGTTTCGGTTTAGGAAGGGTTAGGACTAAGTTTATTTTATTTTAACGTATGTTGCGCACGCACTACCCTGCTTGGTCGACCAAACACACGTATTGCGCCTATTGTTGCGTTTTATATTTCATATATTATACGTTCTTTCGACGTCTACGGTCCTCGCTCATTCGCGTACCACGCATCCCCTATCTGGTGCACTTTGTATTCCGAATTAATCTTTTTTTTTTGGGTTACTAATATCTCGCATGAGTTATATTATTGCCTTAATATTTTTTACTGTTATCAATTATTTACCTTTACAATTTACTTCGTTCTTATAACTGTATTAAGTAAAACTTTTAATATATGTTTCATTTCAAGTTCAAACGGAGCTTATTTGTTTATTGAATATCGAATCACACCTAGTACTATTGCTTATCCTCCACATATTGGTATTTTCGAGGTTGTGTACCATTTTAAGAATAAACAACCATCGTGGCGCCCTTTTTATATTTCAAGTGTTTAGTTTGATTTTAATTGCGTATTTGGGAATCGCACTAACCCACTCCCGTCTCCACTGTCTAAAAGCTGGCGGCCGCATTCCTGAAGAACTTGGGTGCGTTACACTTGCCTTTCTCATGGTAAAACCCTTAAGGTTGTTACAGCACGTAGCAAGATTTTTGGCGCCCAACGTGGGGCACCTTGCGCAATAAATTTTGGGCAATTTGGAAAAAAAAAAAAAAAAATTGAAAAATTTTTATAGCTTTTTTAAAAAAATAATTTTTTTTTTGTTTATTTGGAAATATAAAAGTAATTAATCTGGTACATATTTATTACTGCATGGTAGGGTAGATTGTAAGTTATTTTGAATTTTTTTTTGTTTGGTTGAGTTTCGAATAATCTGTATTATGGAGTTTAAACTAGATATTGATAGATTGTCGCAAAATGAATTACAATATGAGTTACAAATTCGTGGAGTTACTGACTTAGCTGACGCTAATGTACGACGTAAGACACTACGTAATTTGATGAAATTGGAAAAGCTTAATTCTTCATTTAAGTTGCCAGCATATCCGTATACATTTGATGAAGATCACGAGGCAGTTAAAAAGACCCTTACTGAAATTGATGAATTAATACAAGAGGTTGATGGGAACAAATCTTCGGGTAGTCATAAGAAAATTTCCTCTAAAATAGCACATTGTTATGAGCGTATTACGCGAATGCCAGCTTCTAGCAGTGAAGAAGAGCAAACTCGGTCAAAACTTTTGATCCGAATTATGAATTCGTGGTCCAATGTGTCAATTAAAAGTGAAACCAACGCCAAATCTTCGACGCCGAAACATCCTGGTATTCTAGATTTTCAGTCGTTGCATATCGCTGATGAATCTTTGGATGAGGACAATTTAGAAAGTACAGGTACCGAAGATACTTGTGCAGATTTATCTCCCATGCAGGTCAAACCTAAAACAATATTGCCCGCTCATTGGAACTTAAAGTTCACTGGTGATATTAAAGATATGTCACTAGGTTCATTTTTGGAACGTGTTGATGAGCTTTGTATTGCTAGAAACGTTACTAGAGTTCAGTTATTTAATTCCGCGATAGATTTATTCCAAGGTAAAGCGTTGATCTTGTATCGTGCTAATAAAAGCCAGTTTTCATGTTGGAATGAACTTGTAACTCAATTGCGCGAAGTTTTCCTACCATACAACTTTGACGAGAGATTGTTTGATGAAATTAAATCGCGTTGTCAAGGTCCAGACGAAACTATTGATATTTATATAGCTATTATGGAGACAATGTTCAGCCGATTGAATACGACAGTCTCAAAGGAGACTAAACTTAGAATTCTTTTGCGTAACCTTCACCCCAAATTACAAACTCAGTTATCGCTTGTAGACGTTGAATCTATTGAACAATTAATTAAGCTAGGCAGACGATTGGAGCAAAAATTTGAAACAATGGATGGATACATTGCTCCTTCGGCAAACAGAAGTAAACGGTCCGTGGAACCCGCATTATGCTATGTGGCCAGTGAGTCAGAAGCAGACAAAAGCCAACGTAAGTCTGACAGCAGTAGTTCCGTTAATGTGTCAGTCCCTCCTCGCAAAAGTAGAAACAACAAATTGACTTGCTTTAATTGTGGTAGTTCGGATCACTTAGTTAGAGATTGTGATCAAACTTTTGTTAAAAAATGTTACGGCTGTGGTACTCCAAATGTCACTAAAACAACTTGCCAAAAGTGTAATAGTTCGGGAAAAGCCAATCGCAGGTGATAGCAGATCGGTTACCATCTGTCGACGTTAACATAAATCCGGTCCTCGATTTTATTCTTGCTCATGTTAGGGACGATGAGAGACCCTATCTCTCTGTCGATATTTTGGGTCGTAGTATTACGGGTTTGTTAGATACCGGCGCTTCACGTACAATTGTTGGTAGCAAAGGTTGGAACTTTTTGCAAAATATTGGATTCGGTTTAAATTCTTGTCGTAAGACATATTGTACTGTCGCTAATGGACAGAAACTTGTAGCTCTCGGTTCGGCACATGTGCCATTCGCCATTGAAAATAAGACCGAATGGATTGAGGTTTTAGTTATTCCAGAGTTGTCGCATACACTCATAGTTGGTATAGATTTTTTTAAGCAAATGGGAATAGTACCCGATTTGCGTAGCGGTAATTGGAAATTTAGCATTAAAGATTGTAACGTAGCGCCCGTAGATAGTCAAAAGTTTTCGCTAGATAAAATACAATCGGAGGCTTTAAGAAAAGTAGTAGATAAGTACTTTTCAAAACTAAGTGACAAATTAGGTTGTGCCAAACAAGTACTACATCATATTAGATTGACTGATCCTAATCAGATGCCCATTAAGCAGAGATACTATCCTGTTTCTCCCGCGGTACAGGCTGAAATTGATAAACAATTATTCGATATGGAAGCCAATGGAGTTATAGAGAGGTCCGATTCGGATTGGGCTTCACCCATACTGATGGTTCCTAAAAAGGATGGTTCGTGGCGCTTTTGCGTTGATTTTAGAAAGGTCAATGCGGTAACGCAACGTGATGCGTATCCTCTTCCTTATATGTCGAGCATATTAGATAGACTAAAAAATGCTAAATTTATCTCGAGTCTGGATATAAAATCAGCATATTGGAACATTCCGTTGTCTGAAGAGTCTAAGAAGTTTACGGCTTTTACTGTTCCCGGTCGTGGTTTATGGCAATTTACGCGATTAGCTTTTGGTCTCCATGGAGCTCCAGCAACTTTTCAGAGATTTATTGATAAAGTTTTAGGGCCAGAATTAGAGCCATATGTTTTCAAGTATTTAGACGATATTATTGTTATAGCCGACACTTTCGATAAACATTTGGAAGTACTCGAAGAAGTACTAAAGCGACTTATAGAGGCGGGCTTGAGTTTGAATAAAGAAAAATGTTCCTTTGTTGTTCCGGAATTAAAATATTTAGGTTACGTTGTTAATGCTACCGGACTAGCTGTTGACCCAGATAAAGTATCAGCCATTTTGCAAATTCCTATTCCTCATACAGTAGCCGAAGTTCGTAGAATGCTCGGTGTAGCAAGTTGGTATAAGAGATTTATTCCAAACTATTCGGAAGTTTGTGCCCCTTTGAATAGATTGACCCGAAAATCGGTTAAGTTCAAGTGGGATGATGACTGTAATAGAGCGTGGATTAAAATTAAGCACTACCTTATTAGTGCTCCGATATTGAGTTGTCCTGATTTTTCGCTGCCATTTACGATTCAAACTGACGCATCGTCATACGGTTTAGGCGCTGTTTTAACTCAGGCTACTAGTGACGGAGAGAAAGTGATTTGTTACTTGAGTAGATCACTAACTCGTTTAGAACGAAAGTATACTGTAACTGAACTTGAATGTTTAGCGGTTTTGTGGGCCATAGAAAAATTGCGACAATATGTAGAAGGATCTTATTTCACGGTCGTAACTGACCACCATAGTTTGTGTTGGCTTCATAATTTGAAAGATCCATGTGGACGTTTGGCGAGATGGGCTATTCGGCTCCAACAGTATAATTTCAAAATTATTCATAGGAAAGGGCGCGACCATCATGTTCCAGATACCTTAAGTAGAAGCGTGCCAGTTGTTGATAGTTGTAACGTTGGAAAGGAGACGAAATTTTGTTCTTGGTACAGTAAAATGTTAAATAATGTCTTGTCTAATCCTTTAAAATTTCCGGCATGGCGCGTCGATGATGATAAGTTATACCATTATTACAATAATCGTATTTCTGGGTTAGATAGCGATGAGTACAGTTGGAAACGTGTTATACCTAATGCGGAGAGATTGAATATCTTAAAAAGGATGCATGATGCCCCTACTTCAGGACATTTAGGTGTTTTTAAAACGTACAATCGCATTTTACAAAAATATTATTGGCCTCGCATGAAATCGGATATAGCTCGTTATGTTAAGAATTGTAAAATTTGCTCGGCTAATAAAACGGAACGAAAACTACCTGCTGGACTTATGGCTCAACGTTTCATTGTAGATAGACCATGGAAACAAATTAGCATAGATTTGATTGGACCCTTAATTAGGTCAACTTCGGGCTACCAATATATTCTCACTGTAGCTGATACGTTTAGTAAATTTGTTTTAACATTTCCCCTTAGGAAAGCTACTGCTACTGCCATTATAAAACATTTAGAAAAGGACGTATTTTTATTATTTGGAAGCCCCGAATCAATTTTAGTTGATAACGGCACACAATTTCGTTCAAAAGAATTTAGGCGGCTCGCTGATAGGTATAACGTCAAGCTAATGCCAACTATCATGCTCAGGCTAATCCTGTCGAAAGAGTGCATTCCACCCTTAAACAAAGTATCCGCTCGTACATTGGTGAGAACCAACGTAAATGGGAAAATAACCTGCAGAAGATATCTTGTGCCTTACGTACCTCAGTTCATGAAAGTACTAAATGTTCCCCATTCTTTGTAAATTTTGGAAGGGAAATTTCATTTGTGGACGAAATGATAAAGTCGGTCCCAGATCGAGTAGGCTCATTGGAGGATAAAGAGAAGCATAGAAAAGCATTCCAGGACATTTACGTTAAAGTGAGAGAACGTTTGAAGGAAGTAAATGACAAGACTAAGCGTCGTTATGACTTAAGGCGTAGAGATGTGCAATATTTACCTAATGAACTAGTTTGGCGTAGGAATTACGTATTGTCCGATGCTTCTAAGTATTTTAGTTCGACTTTAGCCCCAAAATACATTGGCCCCTTTACGGTTATTAAAAAGTTGTCTCCGTGGACATATGAACTGCAAAATGATGTTGGAAAGAATTGTGGCGTTTGGCATGCCAAAGATTTAAAGCCTTACTCAGTAGATGAGAATTTTGAATCGTAGTATATGTTGTCGTTGACAACCTTCTCTTTAGGAAGGGGGGAGTTGTTACGTCCTATTTTTGCAATCTGTTTCTTTTATTATTAATTTATTCTGTTCAGTAGTTATTGCCCTTGTCACAAGCAATAATTGTCACTCTTTAGCATTGCTGGTCGAATGTCTTCAGGGTTATTAAATTTATATATTTTATACTTTTGAGAATTTGCAAGTCTGAGCCGCTTCGCAGACTTGAGCGAAGAGAGACATTCTGTCTATGATCGTCGTTGTAGCTGCATCTCAGGGTTGGTTATTATTTTTCACTCGTTGATTTCGTATTGTTGGAAGAAGTTTAACGTGCCCGTTATTTGGGGATTTAACTGAGAAAAGTAGCTGAGGGAAATATTGTTCCCGCGGAAAATTGTTCCGGATTTTTGGCACTTCGATCACTGATATACTTTAAGCCACTCAAGATCTAAGGTATTTATATTTGTTAATAATGTTTAGCCCGGTTGTAGAAATATTTATATAGTATTTTTGTATTAATATTTTGATTTTTGTGAAGTATAAATTAGTAAAAGTAACATTTAACTTGTATTTGTCGGCCTGTCAAATTGGCAATGCTAATTGAGTTCTCCCTTTTAGGCTTTTATTTTATGGTTTCTCCTTCGTTGTTATTTTGGTTTTACTTTGTAACCCATTGATATTGGGAATACATTGTGTGGGAAACATATTGTTGGATCGGGATCTCGAGTCCGGGAAACATATTGTTGGATCGGGATTTCGAGTCCTGATTTTTGTGGATAACACCTTGCTGGAGGATTTTATGGAAAATTGGATGAGATTGACACCTCGTGTTTGAAGCGGAAGTTGGTTACGCCATTTTGGAAACGTCACACCACATCCCTACCACACTATTACGTCACTACCGCCGACGCCTCTCCAAATACATGCAGCTAAGCTCCATTTTGTTTTCTTTATTTATTTGTTTGAATTTAAAGTTCATTGAGTTTAATAATCGTACTATATTTGATATTTGTATTTTGATTACATCATTTGTCATAATTTTGAATCTTACTGATTATTGTTTTATATTGTTATGTACTAGCTCACGCGAGTCTTATAATTTGTATTGTGAGGAATTTTCATTTAGGGTTTGTTTCGGTTTAGGAAGGGTTAGGACTAAGTTTATTTTATTTTAACGTATGTTGCGCACGCACTACCCTGCTTGGTCGACCAAACACACGTATTGCGCCTATTGTTGCGTTTTATATTTCATATATTATACGTTCTTTCGACGTCTACGGTCCTCGCTCATTCGCGTACCACGCATCCCCTATCTGGTGCACTTTGTATTCCGAATTAATCTTTTTTTTTTGGGTTACTAATATCTCGCATGAGTTATATTATTGCCTTAATATTTTTTACTGTTATCAATTATTTACCTTTACAATTTACTTCGTTCTTATAACTGTATTAAGTAAAACTTTTAATATATGTTTCATTTCAAGTTCAAACG
>OY720453.1:44432157-44599657 GCA_963082715.1 Harpalus rubripes
GTACTGTGTTAAATGAATAGTGAGCGCACTATGATCAGGATTAATTTTTTTGTAGTGGTACCATAATATTTATTGCAAGAACCATATTCTATCTTCTACAAGACAGTTTTGTTTTAATTTAAGGATTTTATCTTTGACTTTAATGAAAAAAATTTGGCTAGTCTAAATTGTTAAGTTTGAAATTTTGTTTTACTATTTTAAGTAGTTTTAGTAAAGTGAAATTAATGCTATTATCGTAAGGGATTTTTGTGTAAATGACTTCATTATTGTTATTGTTGACATCGATGTCATTATTACGTGAGTATGATTTTTGTTTTCTACGGTTGATGTATTTAATAAGGATTTTTTTGGGTAAAAAATGTAACAAGATATTATTTAAGTGTTTCAAACCAATTATTTGGTAAGTTGTTATAGAAAATGATTGTAGTACAATTTTGTAATTATTCTAATATTTTATAGAAATGGTGATGACTGTAAAGAATAGTCGAAACGTCTTGTATTAGTCGAAAAAATATAAATAAAATGTAAACCAAATATTAACGGATTACTAAGGCCCTGCCTTATCATACATCAAAATACACTAAGCAATAACAGGTATTACTAATTCTAATATATCAATAACAGGATTAAACAAAACGCTATACACTCGTAAATATACTAATACATTCACGTGTGTGCTTCTACGTCTTTCGCAATTTGTATGCATACTCACAAGAGCCTAGCCGTCAGACCAGTGGGTGCGCCCGAAGATGCACGATGTCTTCCAAATGTAAAATTAGTTATTCTTTATGAATTAAAAAAAATGTAGACAAAACCCATAACTAACGCACAAAACTTGAGTGCTTATACTTTTTATTTAAATTAATTTTAAAAACTAATTTAGCATTCGAGTTTTTCGGACGCTTGAAACATACATCGTGTTTTTTCGGGGCTCCACCGGTCTGACAAATAGATTATAGGCTATTCCACGATATTTTATTTTACTAATCTTTCATATTTTCAATAAACTATTAATATTTTTGATTACGGTGGAATAGTCTATTCCTGCATACTCGGCTAGTGCCTACTGTACAAAACTGAGACATGCGATACGCGTGAGTAATTTTTTTTAATGTGTTCACTTTTACTGTACTATATTATTTAATGCCAATTCGCAAAATAATTATATATAATGTTTATTTTAGTTCCCAGGAAACGGTTATATTTATATTCAAAACATTATATGCTTAACAGCAGCTTTGGGACAATTGTTTCTTCATTGCTTTACGGCAGATAAACTTACTACTGAGGTTGGTGAGAAATATAAAAGCATACGATTAGAATTTACATAAAACTATTTATATATAGGCTTTAGCAGTGGCTTATGAAGCTTATAGTAGTAATTGGTACAACGCTTCTTATAGTATTAAGAAATTAATAATATTTATAATAATGAGATCTCAAAGGCCAATACATCTTACTGCAGGAAAATTCACTCCTGCTTCTATCGAGTCATTTGAACTGGTATAATATACGTATTTTTTATATTTAAGAAATACATCTATACGTATGTATGTTGTAGGTGACACGTACTGCTGTATCATATTTTACAGTACTCAGTTCAGTTACCGAAGAAAACAAATAATAATGTTAAATAATATTAATAGTAAATACAGGGCCCTATTCTGTAACTCGGTGGTTAATTTTTAACCACTGGTTAAAATTTTTATCCACTAGATATTGATTTGACACCTAAAAATCCCTTTTCTTGTTATATTTCAACATATTTGATTGGTTAAAAAAATTAACAAATGGTTAAAAATTAACCACTGAGTTACAGAATAGGCCCCACAGAGTGTTAAAAAAAGGATAAATTTTTTTGAGGGAATATACATTTCGATGTGCTGATCCTCCATAAAAAGAATTTTTCTAAAATTCGGAAAATTATTTATTATTTATTTCACTCTTATATTAATGTTTTTTTAAATATGATGAATTATGTAATCACGTAACTAGCGTTGAATAGCAAATGAATTAGTTCGTAATTATTTTTAATAAAAATTTCGTAGCGACTAGGCCAGTGGCACTAAAAATTCTTTTTAATTGAAAATCCGCACATCTGTGTATACCCTAAAAATACCCTTTTTAACACGCTGTTTGTGATTCGTTTATGTTTCTTTAATTTCAAATTGTTAAATATAGGTATTTGTAAAAAAATATTCTAAAAAATAATTTAAAAATTTATTTGTAATAATAATTTGTTACCAAAATCTAGTTAATAAATTGCACGTCATTTCTCTCATCCTAGTGCGTTATATACAAGTGTCCAAGTTAACGTGCTCGCCCTTAAGCTTCGTTTAAATGAGGCACGTTTACTCGGTGCTAGCTGCTAGCCAACTAGTTGAATGGCAGCTAGTATACTAGCTGGCGAGAAAGTTGAAGTACTAGCTACTAGCTGGAAAATTCACTCTTGAGCTAAGGCACTAGGCGAGCGAAAGCAAGGGCAAGTGTTTTCTGCACAGCTTTTTGTTTGGTTCTAGTTAAAAAAAATGTTAACTAAGGTGGTTAGAGCAGGTATTGTTTTAATTAGTACTTTATTGCAAGAAGGAATTAGAAACTTAGTACATGAAAATAATAATATTAGATGAATCAAATGATATCAGTTTAGCGAAACTATTAGGAATAGTTATAATTTATTTCGATAATGAACATAAAAGCAGAGTGTCAACGTTCTTAGCTTTAGTTGAATTTGAAAATTGTAACGCAGAAAGTATCTCGGATGCAAAAAAAACACTAAATAAACACTAAATTTGTTTAAACTCCCTAAAAATAATCTAGTAGGTATTAGCACCGATAACGTTAGTGTCATGGTGGGTATTAATAATAGTGTTTTCACACATTTATGATCCGATATTCCAAATTTGGTATTAATCCGATGTGTATGCCATTCGCTGAAACTCGCTGTTTCCCATGCTTCACGTAAGAATTTTCCAAGAAATATATATAATTAGTTTAGTAAATCTGCTTCACAACAAAATCATTATAAAATATTATACAGGTTAATTAACGATGGTGCTGAACCAAAAAAGATCGTTCTTTTATGTCAGACAAGACGATTATCCATAGTAATTGCTGTTAAAAGAATATTGAAATACTACCCAAGTAACACTAACCGACGGTCGACCAAAAAGTGACGTCGATTATAGGTTGAATTTAAGTCATATGCGGCCGTCTAATTTGACGTGGATGCGACGGCACTGCGACGTTGATTTTTGTTCTGAAATAGGACTAGTGGTTGCTATGACGACCTTGTGACGACTTTATATGGTCATAATTAGGTCTATTTAAACCTTTGTCGCATGTCTAATTTGACGTCTTTGCGACGATTATTTTTACTTTATTTTTAATATTATTAAAAATTCATATTCAATTTTTATTTAATTTGGCAACTTATAATTGTTTATAACACACGGAGGTGTATATTATTTTTACTTAAATGTCAAATTGATATTTTATTTTTTCCTAATGCAATTATATAAACAATAATCTTTAAAATTTTGAAAAAATGAAATAAAAATCAAATTTAATATACATTTTTATTTAATTATGGTTATCCGTCATCGTCACCGAAATGGATAAGCCGTAATGATATTCATGTTTTATTTATTTATTTAAAAAAACATATTTTCATTTTATACATACGACTGTGAAAAAGAAAGAATTTTAATCTGTTATATTTGTGGTACAAAGTATGTAAAATGTAACATTTTTGAAATTATACTTATTACTGTTTCTTTTATAGACAACATTTTCAGAAGTTTATCGAAAATTCTTCGTAAGCGTAGTATATAGCATATGAAAAGGCATAAATGTACACACTGTATTGTAATCCGTGACAGTAACAGATGAAAATTATCAGGTGGCTAAATCCATAAACTTAAAACAATGGCCATAGTAGAAGAAATTTATTTTTCTATTTTAAAATCTAAACAAGAACTGGTTGGTAATATAAAACAAGACATTCGAGTAACAAGGCAAAGCAAAATTTTCTCATATTTAAGTGATTAACTATTTATTTCATAATAATTACAAAAATAAATACTCTGAAACTAAAACTACTTTATAATTCTAACAAGATTATACAGTTCTTAAAGGAACTATTCCTGAGTGAAGATAAGTTAATGTATAATAAACAGTTATTATTTTATCTATTATTGTTACATATTAATTTGAATACCCGCTAAGAAGAGTTACTGATAATTTTCCGGACGAAATTGTATTTTTTGCTTTTAACAGCTAATGCATCCAATATGATCCGGAAATTTTCATGTATTCTTGTAATCACCATTTCTGTTAAATAAATGTACATGTATGGTATAATATTGATATAGATGCATTATTTAATTAATTTGAATTTTTTATGAATTTTTTTTCAGGAATTCTATGTAGGTTTAATATTTTATTATATTTTTTATTTCAATTTTTGTCATGTATATTTTTCCTTGTAATTTTTCCTACCTATTTAAGTTATTTTCAGTATATATCCGAGGTCTGTCTACACGTCGAAATAACATCTTAAAAAGACATCAAAACACAGTCTAAAAATTACGTGAAAACAACGTCTTCAAATGACGTCTAAACAAGTCTTAAAATGACGTCTAAACAACGTCTTAAAATGACGTCTAAACCACGTCTGAATATGACGTAGAAACTACGTCTGAATATGACGTTGAAACTACGTCTTAAAATGACGTCGCGCAGCTCCACGCTGAGGCGTCTTCCGGACGACTATATGACGTGTAATTAGGACGTCAGAGTGACGTCGATTTTAGGTCATTTGTGTTATTTGGGTATGTTGAATTACGTACTCATTTTGAAATTACTGGTTTGTCTGATAAGTGTTATATGCCTGAAGTTTTGTACTCCATGTATATAAGGACGAAGTAAATCATGTATATTTTCTATTCTTGCAACCTATTTTGGCTGAAATTCAACGAGTTAATAAATGTTTTGAATCCAGTTCTATAGATCCTACGTTATTGTTACAGGATTTAAATAAATTATTGATCACTATTACAAATAAAATATTAATGCCAGGAGTGCACATTCACAAAGTGAAAAATGAAACTAATTAGATCCTAAACCATATTTAGGGTACCAATTTGAGCGTAAAATATTAGATCTTGTAAAAAACTAACAAATTTTAATTAACGATGAATCTATAATTAAAGAAAGATACCGCAATTTTTTAATTGAACTATACAAACAATTATAACAACGTTTAGCGGAAAACATTAAAATATTACAAAACATCATTTTTTTCTGTGCAAAATGTTCTAAAACATCAACAGAAATTAATTGTCTTATTATTAGAACTTAAAATCTCTAGTGAAGATATATAATATAAAAATATTGTTAATTTCAAATGGGAACACATAAATAACACTCTAAAATTTTGGTCAGAGGTTAATCAATATCATGATGCAAGTGGCGAAAACCCATTTAAAAAGCTATTTCATATTGCATTCCAAATTTTAATTTTACCTTTTTCGAATGCAGACGTTGAACAAATATTTAGCGAATTAAATATAGTGAAAAATAAGTCCAGGAACAGAATGAGCGTATTAATGATTAATGCTATATTATCTGTAAGGTATGGTTTAAAACGACAAAAAATATATTTGCAAAGATTACGTTTTGCCAAATGACGTTCTGGAAAAAATTGGAACAAAAGAGGCCTATGACGAGGAACAGTTATACATTTTTTCTGGAATTTTTAGTTTTATTTTTGTTTGACACCGGGTGGTAGCATGAACAAGTGATTAAGGGTGATTTGCGAGGAGATGATTAGCAGAGTTTTAGCGCTGTCAATCGTTTATGAATTATTTAGCAAAAAAATACTTCAAATAAAAGCTGTGTACAATTAATTTCTCTATAACTCGTATTTGAAGTATGTTTCCCTAAAATAAACCATAAACGATTGACAACGCTAAAACACTGTTAGTCAACTCCTAATCACAATTCATGCTACCACCCAACATGATAAGAATATATATTTATTTTGTTTCTTTGTAATTGTAATATTGTTTCTATTAATTTTAATAAAATGTATGATATTAAGTTTTAAAGATTTAAAACAGCGGATTTTAAGAATGTGTCTAGCGGATACTAATTTTTAGAGATGGCAACACTGGACGTGTTACCGCTGGCGCTGACGGGACAGTGTTTGTTGAGCAGTGATCGGGTCACCGTCAGTGCGTCAGTATCAGGGTTGCACTTTGATAGTGTAACAGCCACGTGCGTGATCTCTAAATTTTGTAATTCAGTATTTTTTTCGAACGAACGCCGTGACTGTTGCAAACTGCTGACATGCGGCTGGCGATCTTCCGCTCAGTATTTTGTCGAATATTGGAGAAAAGCGGAATATTACCAGTAAAAGTGTTTACGTGGTCAATTGAACTAAGCTAGGAAGTGTTCGTATTCAGAATCAAGGGGGATTCTCAGCCCGATCGTGGAGGCGAACAGTCATATAGTTCATCCAATTATTTCGTGTTATAATCTGTTTTAGCTTAATTTTACTATTTCATTTTTCGTGTAATATTTTTTTCTGAATTTCAATTATAATTTATTTATTTTCAAAAATACTTAAATTAATTGTTCATCAACTCCGACAATTCCTTTCCTGTATCAGCACAGGTCAGCCTAATGACACAGGTAAGTATATAACTTTATTTATATTCTTACTGTGGCAGTCTCAGCTTTAATTCAGTACATCAACGAGGATGCTTTTCACTACACCCTATGCACCCGCCGCTACCATAGCATAAACTTATTGTTGTGGATTAGCGTGTTCTGTTTACCTTCCGTCACCTTTAGGTAAGGAAGGTATTGTCTGGTCAAAAAATTCAGTCGTGACTTTTTGATGAATAAGCACGTTTTAGGGTCCCTAGAATACGATTTTCCTATTTTTACGATGTCTGTATGTGTATGTATGTATGTGTGTCTGTGTGTGTGTATGTAACAAAATTTTCGTCTACGATAACTTCTATACTACAATTCAAAAATTTATAATTCTTTCGTATTTCTCTTCTTTACACCCATGTGAAAAGCTTATTAGATTTTGGTTAGAATTGGACAACCGGAAGTACCCTCATTTGACGATTTTAACAGTTTTTCTTGAAAAAACTATGTTATATATCATTTTTCACATTTAATGTTATTATAAATATTAAAGAATATTTTATTCTCTATACGATTTGACTGCATTTTATACTTAATATTAAATGGATATAGAGTTAAAAAATTATAAAGAAATTAAATTTCATAAAGTAGCCATAGCTATAGAAACAGCTACTATATTAAGAAAATTCTGATTGAAAGATGTCAGTGACAAGTGAAATTGACATAGTGTGTTTGTCTTATAATTTTACTGGAAATATAGGATCTTTTGCTATAAATTTTCTGTATGGAATTTGCATAAAATACATGCAACTGCCGGAAGGTAAAGTACAAGAAATATAATCTTTAGCAAGGAACTTTCTGTTTGAAATTTGTACAAAATGCATAGAACTGACGGAAGGTAATGTGCTGGCCACATCAGATTTTTTTATATGTGGTTCATACTATTTCTAACATCAGATGTGGGATTCGCTTACGATCCGCAATATTGTTTGTAGGCTTGTGTTTTGTTGGCGAATTATAAAGTGAAGTGCAAGGCCAAGTAGATTAAGATGGAAGAACCGTCTAGTATTTTTGCAGGTTTTTATTCTAGGGCATTGATCAGTAACAGGGTTCCGTCTGTGTCCCACCCGGAGAGTGGTGACGTAATTACAACAGTTGGTTAAGTAAAACCGTGAGTAATGAGTATTGAATTTATGGTAAACGGTGTTCCATACTGGTAAGAGATTTTATTACAAAGCGCAAGATAACGTTGTGAGCGATGTTGGTTTCAATTAGGTTACTGTTTGCAATAAAGACAATGTGGTCAGTTGCTTGCTGAGAAACAAGAGAGCAAGTCGAGTTTGATGTTCTTGATGTTGTAATGACCGCTGACCCGCACTACCAATCTTCACATATGTTATTTGAGATATTAATTATTATAGTAGGTGTTCATGACAGTTGTTATATTTTGATTGATGTGTTGTCATTGAATTTGGATGACGTAATAAAGTATTTCATTTTGCAAACTTGATTCAACTCTTTTACATTGTCTGAGACGTGACAATATTATCGATCTGAATGTAGATCAAGTAGTAACAGATCGAGACTATCAACCAATTTTCGATTTAGTTAGTTATTTGTGAAATAACAAACTAATACAAATTTCTTAAAGCATGTAGAAAGATTGCAGAATGTGTTCATTGGACATGCCACAAATTTGTGCAACGCAACAGACCCGTTAAGTACATTGCCACATAAAAGTACTGATATGGCGTTGCCTATTCTTGATCCAAGTTATGACCGATGCCGGTGCAGAACAATGTAGTACCGAAATGGAAATTATACATCAAAATCTCACTAGAAATCTTTAGTAAAAATTGTGGGAACATGTGACGAAACTATGCTAAAGATTAGTATAATCCGTGGAATCCAGAAGTGAAAGATAGTTTCCAGAGATTCACTCATACCACAGTACCCAGCATAGTACGACGTGGTTCAGTTTGACTATCTATTAAAGGATATTTTAACAATTATATATTGGCTTTGGTTCACAAGTGAAAGCAGCCTGGTTATCCGACGTTATGTTGATTGCTTCTCCTTTGAGAGCTTGTTTAAATTTATTTAGCTCACATATTTATTGCGAAAATCTCTGCTTGATATAAGGGAACCAGTGTCTATGGATTCCTTTATTTGACAGCATGGACCACATAAAACCGTTCCAGTTTCTGCTGACTCTACTTTGGAACAATCCGTAAACCAAGACAGAGAGTCTATTTGCAAAGGTGGTCCTACTACTGACTACTGCCCACCGAAGGCGATTAGCAAAAACTATATTGTGTAACTCTCTTTTAGAAATTGAGTGGCGTACGAAATCTCCAAGCTGGAATTGTTTTGTCTTGCAGAGTGCAAAGACACTGGCCACAGAACAATTCCATTACTGCACTTGCGTATTCATGGCTCCTGTGGTCTATGATACAAAAACAGACTATCGTCGTGCTTCGGCAACGACACTTGTGCCGTGTTCTGTTAACTTCTGGCCGCCATACTAACGTTGCATGCGTGATCATTGGCCTAAATACGGTGATGTATGGCCAGTGATTCGTTTCTACCTGCAGTCTCCAGTTTTTGCTAGAAGGACGGCGGTTTGTCATGTGCGTTCCGGTATGTGCTACTTTGACGCCTCTGCCGAAGATAACATGCTACTAGTAAAGTAAAATAAAGTGCTCTTCTTTTCAGTTGGTAAGTACCTATTAATTTGACTATTATTGAGTATGTAAAACGCGATATAAGATATTTTTAGAAATTATGGATCAAGATTATATGGATGATCAAAATGAACTAGAAGAAATTGAGATTTTTGATTATATTGAAAATGAAAACGTCAGACGAATATATGAAAGGAATTACTACTTCTATGGGCTGGACAAGGATTTGTTTATTCGTTTTCGTCTAAGTAAAGAAAGTGCGCATGATATACTTGTTTTAATAGAAAATTAGTTGGAATACGAAAATAATTTGTAATAAAATTATTTTATTAAATTTATATTATTACATACAGTATTCAATATTGAAAATTTTATTTACAGGAATAACAGTGTTTCTCCTATGATCCAGCTTGTTGTATGTCTCAGAACTTTTGCAACTGGTGGACATTTGCAGTCCATAGCCGATTTTAGTGGTATGCATGTTTCAACTGTATCCAGAATTGTAATTAGAGTATCGGAAGCTATTGCAAAATTACGGCCAACGTTTATTAAATTCCCTACAACTCGAGAAGGAATAATAAAATGTCAAATTGATTTTTTTTTATATTGTAGCGTTTCCAAAATTGCTAGATATAATTGGTACGTAATAGATTGAAGTAAAATAATTACTGCATGAGATTGTATTATTCTGCATCTGCCTGTTCGTTTGTATGGTTCTAGCTGTACGAACTTGTAATTTTGTGAAAAATATGTTCGTTTGTGTGTTCTAAATTGTCTGCAATGTATTCGTTTGTAGTCGTGCGTATTGCACTAACTTGTCAGAACTGTACTACCTCCCGAGCTAGTACACTTAGTGCAGTTTATAACGTCACAGTAATTTGACAAACAGGCTGATGTGAATTTGTAATTGGCATTATATTTTTTTTCAAAAAACGAAATCTAATCTAAAAATGAATCAAAATAAATGTTTTCTTGTAAGAGATGAACAAGAAAGAATCCTTTCCAATGAAAACTATTATTATTTTCGCTAGTTAACCTATAATTTGCACTAACTTGTCTAATTTGTGTTCATTTGTATTTAGAAAATAAGTGTACTATTTTGTACTAAACTGCACTAATGACGAATTCTCAGTACATGTTGTACAAGTTAGTGTAATACAAACGAACAGACCTATATAAATTGCATCAATGTTAAGATTCAGTCTCCAGGTGGCGAAGACGCTGAAATTTTTAGAAATAGAAAATCTTACTTTTCTATTAATGTGCAAGTTGTGGGAAACGCCCAGTATGAAATAACAAATATTGTGGCACAATGGCCCGATTCTTCTCACGATTCGATAATTTTCAATAATTGTTTACTTAGAAGGAATTTTGAAAATAACTTGTATCCACAATCAGTATTACTTGTCAAGTAGAATTTAACTTGTAATATTTCCGGAATTTTTACAAAAATGTTTATTATGTAGGAGACAGCAGATACAATGTTAGATCATATTTGCTGACACCCCTATTAAATCCTACAACAAATGCAGAGCAGCGATATAAATACGCGCATATAAGGACTAGGTCAAGAATAGAAAACATTTTCGGAATATGGAAGCGAAGATTCTCGATATTGGCATATGGCTGCCGTTTAAAACTGGAAACAACTTTGACTGTTATTATTGCAGCCGCAGTTCTTCATAGTATAGCACGAAAAAATGGGGAACCGAAACCTCCAGCTGATTAATTTAAATCAACATGTTCTACAGCAGCTAATAAATGATGGCCAGATACCACCAATACTGAATGTACAAAATGGACCACATGGTGCAGGATTTCAAGTACGACGAAATTTAATTAATAATTATTTCGACCTACAATAACAATAAAACTTGTTTCGCTTTTTTTCCAGACAAATGTGAGTTATTATGAAAATATTTTATTATTTATAATCTTAACCATGTATTAACAAAAAATTAGAAACAAAAATAACTCTTATAAAAAAAATCATGTTTTTGTTGCACAAAAAAATGAAATAAAGCAAAACTACATTATAAACAAGAAATTTAAACTGAATCGATTTTGTCCAGTTGACGCTTTAAAATTTTCATTTTCAGTTTAAACTCTTCGTCTATCTGCTGCAACATTTTTACTTCCTTGTACGAAGTAAAGGAAGTATTGTAATCGCGAAAAATTTCGGTTTTCAGATTTCAACGGAAATATCCATTTTGACCATCCCTGAATCCATTTTGACTAATTTCGTCGTGACGTCTGTACGTACGTGCGTATGTATCTCGCATAACTCAAAAACGGTAAGCCGTAGAAAGTTGAAATTTTGTATTTAGGACTGCTATAACATCTAGTTGTGCACCTCCCTTTTTGGTCATTACATAATTTTTAGAAATGGTACTTTGTTTGAAGCCTATAATAGATTTTAATGAAAAACTATTTGAAAATATGTTCTAACACTTTTCAAATTTGGTATATAAGACTTTTATGTCAATTGGAATAACATAGTAGATTTTGGTTAAAACAGGCTAACCGGAAGTGACATATTACCCGAAGTTGTTAACAGTTTTTCTTCAATAAAATGGTTTCATTTTGATTTTAGAAATAAATGCTTCAAATAAAATTTTTAGAGAATTAAATTCTGTGTCTAGCACATCAAATATTATTAAATTAGCCCTTTGTATAAGCGAGATATGTATATTTAAAATTTATTTACTTTTTGGTTTTTGTAATGAAGCTTGCTGTGGATTAGGACAAAAAGTAACAAAAAAATAAAAAATAGATGCTAATGTCAAATTACGTCAAGTACGTGGAATTTTATACTTGGGTCTATACTTCATATTGGTCTTGTGTACAAGGAAGTCGTGTGGTGACCACATCAGATTTTTTTTATTTCATATTCAAAAATACAATTCTGTTTTTGTAACTGAGTTAATTCTAATCTAGATTCCGTTAATTCAGCGTATTTTAAAGTTAAATTAGAACGTGCAGATGCTGTGGGTTGTGCCGGTTTTTTTCTACTTGCCCAATTCGAGAATTTCTTTATGTTGTTCTTCTTTGGAGTGGAGTTGCACGTACTTTCAGCAGTTTCTCCAATATCGGAAGTTAGCTATAATGAACACAATAGGTTAGCACTGATTACATAGTACATTAAGATACAAGTTTCAAAAGACATGATTTTAGCGCACGCGTCATTCTTAGAAATGAGCGGCTTGTCGTGTGTTTTCTAAGGGGACTAGTGCGCTGAAATGTCTTATGAAACGTATTTTATACTATTTTTTTTTTATTTTGGTAATTTTTAAAAAAAATGTACGTTATTCCATGTCCAGATATTTCAATTTCGGTAGTTTAATATGTACTTTACGAAACTCATTTGGATGTTATAAAGAAATACTTTATGACATCCATATGGGTTTCATAAAGTACATATTAAAGAACCAAAATAGAAAAAAAATACTTTTATAAACTGAAAACTGTGGTGGTAACTTACATTATTATTAGCATTAATTTCATTCATTATACATTGTCTTTCAAGGTTATTTCGCATGGTTCATCACAAGTGTCATTTGTTAGGGGTACAATTATGATGTCTTCTGTTGTGTTAACCTGAAATTGGGACATTGCATTAATATATTTCATATTATCAATAATTATTTTGACATTATTTACATAACTTGGTGACGATGCAGGGTTATTTTGAAATTATGATTCTTCCTCCTCGTCGCAATCATACTTATTCGTAAGTCCAAATACACTTTTTTTATTTAGTAAACACAAAGTGAGATCGAACGTCGGATCTTTCAAACAGGGTTCTGCCGCATGCATTCCTTCACCCGTAGCAATTCTTTGTGTTTTTCTTTTCTTTAGCGGCATCTTTACGTACTTTCTTTTTAATATTTTCATAGTTCTTTTTTAATGATTCTGTACACCGAAATACGCCGTTTGGTAACACAGCATTAATTTTTTTACTTCAATCCATGCCTTTTCTTTCTCTATATTGTGAAGCATATCAGTTTTTTTTATTTTCAATGACTTGTTTATATTCTTTTACTAAATTTAATAATATTAATTTTTCTTCACCAGTATAGTTAGCTCCCAGAGTTCTTTTCTGCGGTCGATTGCTCATTTAAATAATAAATTTATTCTATTTTTATCTATCACTTTCACTTCCTCACACAACGCGATCTTCTAGTTTTTTACAGAAATCAACTAAACTGACATGTGACTTAACATAGCTACGCAAAAAAGTAATTACTTTTTGTCATAAAATAAAATGTCTTAAAATAAACTGCTCTGAGTTAAACTGTCTGAAAAAAAAATGGTGCAACGTATTTCTCTTTTTAAATAACCCTTAACTTAAGAGAAGTTTAACTATTCCACCATTTAAAATGAAATGGTGCACACGGCCATAAATCTCTCGAGGCCTCAGTGTTCCCGGCTAAACATAAAACAAATTATTACTGGTTTGCTAACATTCATGTTCTAAATCAGAGATTCTATTTCAAATCTGAAAATTTGGCACGTCGTCTTAGGCAACGCTGCCCAATTCATTTACTGGAAAATACACATGACAGAAGCATACAGTAGCATGTGATCTTCGGCAGAAACACTCAGTAGCATACCGGAAATAGAGACTGCAGACAGAAACGAACCACTGGCCATACATCACCGTATTTAGGCCAATGATCACGCATGCATCGTTAGTATGGCGGCCAAAAGTTAACAGAACACGGCACAAGTGTCGTTGCCGAAGCACGACGATAGTCTGTTTTTTGTATCATAGACCACAGGAGCCATGAATACCCAAGTGCAGTAATGGAATTGTTCTGTGGCCAGTATCTTTGCACTCTGCAAGACAAAACAAAACCAGCAGTGATCGGGTCACCGTCAATATCGGTGTGTGAGGGTTGCTCAGTGGCGGCGCTAGGCTCTGAAATCTAGGGGGGCCAGTAGGGACCAGGAAGAAAATTAGGGGGGCATATATTTTTTATCATTTTAATAATAAATAACAATGTTGTCAATATTAAATTTATTTGGTACCAAACAAATATAAATATAATATAGAGTAGAATCTCTTATACCATGCTCTCTTACAACACCCCAACTAAATTTACGACTCACATCAGTCTATTACAACACGTCAAAAATCTCACATATAACACGTGAAATAACACAAAATCGGCGCTTCTTACTGTAACGTGCTATAATACAGTCGAGCGTCTCCTACTGCACGAATCTTTTACAACACGAAACGAGTTAGCGCGTGCTGTAGGAGATTCTACTGTATAAATAATAAACAAAAACAAGCATATTCTTTAAAAATAAAACAAAAATGTTCTCTAATATAATTAAAAGAAAATATGATAAATACAAAACACAGCAGTGATTTAGTTATACTAATTTAATCCTTCGGTTTTTATTTAAACTTGCAAATTTGTCTACAACTTCATTAAGGTCTATTAATTTTGATATGTCTTTTTCTATACTTAATATACTAATGTTGTTTAATTTCATTTCATTTGTCATTCTTGTTCTTAAATAACTTTTAATTCTTCTTAAAGAGGAAAATAATCTTTCACAAGAAGCTGTTGATACAGGCATTAAAATACAAATTTTTACCAAATTATAAATACATTCAAATGCTTGCTTATATTGTTCAACGAATGGCAGAAACTCCATGAGTGATTTAATATTTTTATTTTCCTCCCTACACAAAAGTTTTTTAACTATCGTTATTTCGGAGTCTAAACAATCACAACTTGTTATAATGTTCTGCTAATTTAGTTAAATGAATTTTATTGAGGAATAAATCATCTGTGCGGTCAAAAGCTTGTAATGATTTTAAAATAGTATCATTTTTACCTTTCACCTTTAGGTAATGAAGGTATTGTTGTGGTTGGTGGTGAGTTTTTAATGAATAAGCACGTTAAGAGGGTCCCTAGAATACGATTTTACTATTTTTACGATGATGTCTGTATGTGTGTGTGTGTGTGTGTGTGTGAGTGAGTGTGTGTGTGTGTGGATGTGTGTGTGTGTGTGTGTGTGTGTGTGTGTGTGTGTGTGGGTGTAACAAAATTTTCGTCTGCGATAACTCTAATACTACAATTCCAAAAATTATAATTCTTTCCTATTCCTCTTCGTTGCATCCATATGAAGAGCTGATTAGATTTTGGTTATAATTGGTCAACCGAAAGTGCCCTAATTTGAAGATTTTTAATGTTATATATCATATGTATATATGTGCCGACGCGGGTAATACGATTTTAAAAACTATTTTTACGTTGCACGCGCCGACACAGGGCTTACGTTATTTACATTTGTTGCATTTGTATTATTCATGTTTGAAGTAGCAATCTATGAACTTTGTTATTTTATTTTACTGTTATGTTTATTTACCAGGTTATTTGAATTTTTGACAAGAAAACAGGAAAAAATAAATAGCTCTTGAATAATATCATTCTTCTTTATTGAACTTCATCATTTTATTCATTATGTAACATCAGCTTCCAATTACTTATCTGTCCATTATATTGTGTGTACCGAAGAATCAACATCCTTCGCTACATATTTGGTGACCCCGAAAGTTGAGCAATGCTCCTTGACAAGCAACGTATCATATTTATATTGACAAGTTGTTCGTCACTCTCCTGGATGTGTGAATATTGATCCTGCAATGCAACATATCACTACCCTCAACTATTGAAGATTGTTATCGGCCCCAAGGTACCGGCCATTCGTTCCTGAAACTGCTACAGCAGCTCATCGTTATGTACGTCAGCCCTGATTCAACCAGTTTCATCGTGGAAACATCACCTGAACGTCATCAAGAAAGAATTCCAATTCTTAAAAGAGTATCAATATATATTTTCTTATAAATAAGACATCTATACAGATATTAACCTTTTTTACAATTTAATAACTTAACAATTATACAATATTATTGTTACCTTTTTGTGTGCGTAGTTTTTTGGAACCCGGTGGATGGAGCCACCCACTGCAGATGTCAATGTGGATATTCTGCCGGATCCAGGTACGCCGGCGGAAGATTTGCCCCAAAATGCCTCGTTCGCTGTCAAACTCCCTATTTTTTGGAATCACAGTCCTTCGGCATGGTTCACATGCATAGAAGCTCAGTTTCGTTTGGCCCGAATTACACGGATGACACGAAGTTCAATTATGTTTTGTCTGCCCCAGGAAAGTATTTTAACAATAACAGACATATTACATTCACCTCCACTACATACCAAATATGTTTTTTTTAAAAAATAATTTGATTTCACGACACTCTATTAGTGAGGAAAGGAGTTTGGAAGAAATATTATTGGTTTCGGATTTTGAATTAGACCGACCATCAGAATCATATAGAAAAATTATTACATTAGCTGGAAATAATCCTTTTTTAAATAATGATTTACTTTTCAAACTTTGGTTACGGAAGTTACCTTCAGCAATTAAGATAGCTCTTATACCAATAACAGAAAAACCTATTTCGGAATTGCTTATTATAGCAGATAAAATTTGGGAATTAGATGAACCTAATTTATCAGCTTTTAAAAAAGATTCAGAAAAAAGTCAATTTTCAAATTTAATTCACAAACAATCACCTGTTGAGCAGAATGAAGATATTTCCTCAGTTAAATTTGAATTACAGCAATTACGAGCTGATTTTAATAAATTTTTGACATTTCAGAAAAATAATTCAAACGATTACTTGTCAAATCAAAATAATGACAGTTCATTGTGTTGGTATCATAATAGATTCGGGAAGAAAGCTTTCAAATGTATTAAACCTTGCACATTGAATCTTACCTTTCAATCCTTTAAACGAGTAAATTTGCCTACTGTAGCGGCTAGTAGCGCAACTGTTAATTCATGTCGCTTACAAGTTTATGACAAAATTAATAAACTTAAGTTTTTAGTTGATTCAGGAGCTGAAATTTCTGTTATTCCAAATTCTTACTATAAAATTAAACAGTCTGATTCCAAACCTTTTCTGACAGCAGTTAATGGTTCTAATGTTAAAACATTTGGCACCAAATTTTTAAAACTCTATTTAAGCTTAAGCAAAATATTTCTTTTTTGTTTTGTTATTGCAAATGTAGATCAGCCTATTTTAGGAGCTGATTTTATTTCAACTTTTTCCCTTCTTATCGATCTCAAAAATAAAATACTAATAGAACAAAAAAACATCAACTTTCTGATATTAGCATCAGCAAAATTTATACAAATAATAAAAAAATAAATGAATTAGTTAACAAATTTCCTAAAGTTATCTCACCTATTAACTTTAATGAACCAGTTTCACATAAAGTTAAACATCATATTGAGACAAATAGTATCCTGCCCTATGCTAAACCTAGGCAATTAAATCCCGAAAAATTTTCAATTGCTAAACGTGAGTTTGATGACAAGATTAAATTAGGCATTTACAGAATATCAAATTCACGAGTCTCTTCTCCTCTTCATATGGTTCCTAAAAAGAAGGTTCCTGGAGACCATGATTACAGAGCATTAAATCTCATAACAATCCCTGATAGATACTCTTTACATCATATTCATTCTTTCCATAATAATTAGTTCGGTTGCAAAGTTTTTTCAAAAATTAATTTAATTAGAGCTTATCATCAGATACCTGTTCCTGAAGAGGATGTATATTTAACTGCCATTACTACACCTTTTGGCCTTTACGATTTTACTAGAATGCCTTTTGGCCTTAAAAATGCAGCACAATCATTTCAAAGGTTTATGAATGAAGTTTTGCAGGATTTGGACTTCATTTTTGTTTATTTAGACGATATTTTAGTAGCTAGTAAAAATTCTTCCGAACATTATAAACATCTTAAAATTGTTTTTGAAAGACTACAGTTATACAATATTAAAATTAAACCAGAAAAATGTGACTTTCATGTTCCCTCTCTTACCTTTTTAGGTCATGACATTTCAAAGTAAGGTATTAAACCTGCAAATAACAAAGTTAAAATTATTAATGATTATACTCCTCCTTCTACCTGTAAAGGTTTACAAAGATTCTTAGGCATGATTAATTATTAATTTGGAATGACAGAAATAAATGCTTTTAATTTAGTCAAAACTAAACTAGCAATAGCCTCTTTTCTGGTTTTCCCAAATGAAGCTGCTCAGCTATCCATTTTTGTAGACGCATCTTCCACAGCTGTGGGTGCAGTTTTGCAGCAATATTCTGGCGGTTCTTGGGTGCCTTTAGCTTATTTCTCTATAAAACTTTCAAAAGCCGAAAGCAATTATTCAGTTTTTGTTAGGGAATTATTAGCGGCTTACTTAGCAACTAAACATTTTAGGTATTACGTAGAAGGAAAAGAATTTTTTATTTCATCTGATCATAAACCATTATCAACTTCACTATTCGTAAAGGCGGAAAGAACTCCTCGTCAGTACAGACATTTGGACTTCATCGCACAATTCACTTCAGATATCCGTTATATTAAGGGAAAGGAAAACATTGTCGCAGATACTTTATCATGCATTGAAGTTGTTTCCATACAAGAAATCACTCCAATAACTATACAACAAGCACAGTTATCAGACAAAGAATTGGAATATTTAACCTCAACAACTAAAAACTCCAAATTTAAACTACAACGTATATTTTTACCTTCTTTTAAATCCGACCTTTATTGTGAAGTAAGTAAAGGGTATCCAAGACCTTATTTACCTGCACAATTTCGACAAAGTGTTCTTAATAAATGTCACAATTTATCTCATTCTGCCTATAAACCATGTAATAAATTTATTTCAACGAAATATTTTTCGCCACATATGTCAAAACATATTTATTCTTGGTGTAAGAGCTGCATTAATTGTCAAAAAGCAAAAGTTTCAAGACATACCAAAGCTCCATTAGGTTTTTTTAAAAGCCCTTCTGGTCGTTTTTGTGAGAAAAAATAATTATACAAAATTCAAAATATTTTATTCCAATCCTTCATTTTATTTATTACAATAACAACTGATATTTTAAAAACATTAAACATTCGTATGCCTACTTAAATGTATGATAATATTTTGTGTGTCACATGTTAATGTCACATGTCACTGTCAAAAATGTTAATTACATCTTTCAATTCCCCTATAATTAATATTTTTGATATTTCTATCTATAATTCCTTTTCTTTTGATTTTGTCGGTGTTATCGGCTTTATCCTTATCCTTTTGCTTATCTTTATCCTTGACAATTTCAACGTTCTTCACCTCCTTCTTTTGGTTCTTTTGTTTGTCCTTTTCTTTATTTTTGTTAATTTCTTCTGTCTCAATTTTGTTATTCTTCTCATCTTGTTTTCTTTCTTCTTTCGGGGCTTTTAGTTATTTAATTTCTTTGATTTCTTTAACCTCTTCATTATTTTCTTTCTTTTTCTTGTCCACCTTGTCTTCCTGTCTTTTAACTTTTCTCCATACTTGATATTGATTGATAGTTTCGATATCTTCATTCATTGTATTTTTCCATTTATCAGCTTCCTTTGATTTAATAGCTTCTTCGAAATTCTTGGGTTCTTTATAACAGTTCTGAAATATTTCTTTATTTTTTTCTTGTGAAATAACTTTTTCTTGTGTACTATTTTTCTCAAAGTTTTTTATAAAGTTGCATTTTATATCCTTTTTATTATTTAACAGACATGAACCCTGAGTTGTTTCTTCAAACTTTACATCCATTGATTCGTTAATTTTTCCTTCTTCTGGCACAAATATTCTGTACGCTTTTCTTTCTTTGGAGTAACCAACAAAAATTCCTTCTTTTGATTTTGATTCCAATTTTAATCTTCTTGGACTTACATTTTTGTAAAAACATAAACATCCATATATTTTTAAGTGTTTTACAGATGGTTTTCTTTCTTTTCCTCTCCATAGTTCGTATGGTGTTTTAAATTGTCTAGTTTTTGTCGGCGTTCTGTTATGGAGATAAACCGCCGTGACCATTGCTTCTCCCCAAAATTCTAAAGATAGATTACCATCTGCTAATAAACTTCTTGTCTTGTCTGATATTGTTCTAATTGCCCTTTCGGCTACACCATTACTTCTTGGAGAATAAAAAGTAGTTTTTCCATGTTTTATTCCTTTTTGTTTTATATAATTTTCTAATTCTTTGTTAATAAATTCTCCACCATTATCGCTTCGTAGAATCTTTAGTTTTCGTGTTTGTTCATTTTCTAATTTTTCTATAACTTCCTTAAGTTTCATTATTGTTTCTTTCTTGGTTTTTATCAATTCGATAAGGAAGTATCTTGAATAAGCATCTACGATAATAAGTGCATATTTATTGCCACCTAAAGTAGAACTAAATGGGCCACATAAATCAACATATATTTTTTCTAAAGGCGCCGAAGTTGTTTCACTGAATGTTTCTTCGTATTTGCTTCATGTCATTTTACCTTGGATGCACGATTTACATATTGTTAGATTTCCTTGTAATTTACTTAAATTTCTTACTGCTTGATTTGTTTTCAATTTATTCAGATATTCTTCGCTAATATGTCCTAATCGTTTGTGCCAAATATTTATATTTTCTTCTGTACGGAAACATTCTTCTTTTATGTTTTCTTTTTGGCCTTTTCTTCAAATAATGCTATACATATTATTAGAAAATTTATCTTTACAAATTATCATTCCATATTTATCATAAATGAATGCACCTTCCTTGTTCAATACTATAGTATTATCCTTATTTACCAGATTTGGTATTGACAATACATTATCTCGAAGTTTAGGTACATAAAGGACATTTTCTATTTTGACATTATTTATTTCTTCATTTTCATTCTGAACAGTTGCTCTAATAGTTCCTCTCGATGCAGCTTCTATTTCTCTTCCCTCTTCAGCCACTTTAATTTCTTTTTCTTCTGGATAACAGTCTTCTAACCGTTCTTTCGTTGATATATGACGTCATATGTGACGTACATGCAGAATCTAAATGCCATTTTTGTTTATTTGTGATCTGATTCTCTCCGTTAACTTTAAAAGCAAATTCATTCGCAGTATTTTCTTCAACAATATTTGCTTGTTCTCTTCGATACCATTTCTTCTTGTAATTATTTTTGTTTCTGTCTGAATTACTTGAGTTATTCTTCAGCAACCAACAATATTTTTTGATATGACCGGGTTTTTGACAATGAAAACACACTTTTACTTTTTCTTTCAATTTACACCTTGTTTTAAATACGTTTGTGTTTTTTGTATTTTCTTCTTTTATTTCCTTTTCATATGCAAGTAAAGAATGTCTTAAATCATTAAAAGTAATATTTTTGTGAACTGATAATGATGTTTTTATGCCTTCATATTGTTCAGATAACCCTTCTATAATATATCTTATAAATTCCCTTTCGGTTATTATTTTTCCTAGAATTATTATTTGTCTTTCTAAACCTTGAGCTCTTGTAATATATTCATCTATAGTTTCATTCAATTTCATTTTTAGTCTTATTAATTCCAATGTTAAGTCTATCGTTTTTTCTTCCGTTGGACCTTCAAATCTTTCTTTTATTTTGCTCCATAATTCTTTAGAATTTTTTATTCCCTTGTATGCTATTGCTAGTTCCGGCGATAAATTCAGGATGAGACAACTGTAAGCTTCTTTATTCTTTTTTGACCATTCTTCATATTTTTTTATTGCTGTCGATGAACTGTCTTCTTTATTTGATTCTTCTTCCTCAATAACATCTTCCATAAGGCCTTTTGGGTCAAGGAAAGCCTCCATCTTGATACTCCATATACCATAATTTGAAGAATTTAATGGTTCTACTTTTAAATTGAAATTATCCATTTTCTTTAATATTTTTCTTGAACGACTAATAACTATACGATAGAACTACTAGAGTAACTACGCTCTACTACCAATTGTGAGAAAAAATAGTTATACAAAATTCAAAATATTTTATTCCAATCCTTCATTTTATTTATTACAATAACAACTGATATTTTATAAACATTGAACATTCGTATGCCTACTTAAATGTATGATAATATTTTGTGTGTCACATGTCTATGTCACATGTCACTGTCAAAAATGTTAATTACATCTTTCAGTTTTCACCATATTCACTTAGATATTATTGGGCCACTCCCAATTATTAATAATTACCGGTATATTTTTACAATAGTAGATCGTTTTTCCCGCTGGCCGGAAGCTTATCCATTAAAAGAAGCATCAGCTAAAGAAATCAGCCAAACTTTCTTTGAACAATATGTATCTAGATTTGGCATACCACATTTCATTACTACCGATCAAGGTACTCCTTTTGAATCAAAATTATTTTCAGATTTAACAAAGTTTTTAGGGACTACTCGTATTAAAACTACTTCCTATCATCCACAAAGCAACAGCACAGTCGAAATCTTAAATAAACAGGTTAAAACGGCTATTTTAGCTAAACTTACACAAACAACTAATTGGTTAGAACATCTTCCATTAATTTTATTAGGAATTCGAACGGCCTATAAGGAACCTATTAAATGTTCCCCCGCCGAACTCGTATATGGGGCAAATTTAAGAATTCCGGGAGAAATTTTTATTCAAACTTCCTTTCCTCCTCTAAATGAACATAATGTCTTAAAAAAATTACGAAACATTTTCTCAAACACTACTTACTCACTTCCACGAAGACGACAAATAACTCCATTCATACACGAAAATTTAAAAACATGTAAATTTGTATTTTTACGAGAAGACGGAATTAAACCTAAACTATCTTGCCCACTTTCGAGATCCAAATCGGAAAAACATCAAAAATAGTATCAATTGACAGGCTGAAACCGGCGTACGTGACTCCGGTGGAATACCAACCAAGACAGATGAAGCACCAGAAAACTCTAGTGGTGGACTCTATCCGTTGGAGGGGAGTTCCTGTGCCGACGCGGGTAATACGATTTTAAAAACTATTTTTACGTTGCTCGCGCCGACACAGGGCCTACGTTATTTACATTTGTATTATTCATGTTTGAAGTAGCTATCTATGAACTTTGTTAATTTATTTTACTGTTGTTATGTTTATTTACGAGGTTATTTGAATTTTTGACAAGAGAACAGGAAAAAATAAAGAGCTCTTGAATAATATCATTCTTCTTTATTGAACTTCATCATTTTATTCATTATGTAACATCAGCTTCCAGTTACTTGTCTGTCCATTATATTGTGTGTACCGAAGAATCAATATCCTTCGCTACATATATATATATATATATATATATATATATATATATATATATATATATATATATATATATATATATATATATATATATATATATATATATATGGCGAATGGCTCTCCCCTTCTTTGCACGATATCTAGTCGGCCTAAGAAATTCGGTATATATATATATGGCGAATGGCTCTCCCCTTCTTTGCACGATATCTAGTCGGCCTAAGAAATTCGGTATATATATATATATATATATATATATATATATATATATATATATATATATATATATACCGAATTTCTTAGGCCGACCGACACATAGGAGATTAACATCTCCTGATCTTACGCCTATGGATTTTTTTCTTTGGGAATACGTCAAGGATCTTGTCTATCAGTAGATACCTACAGATGTAGAAGGCATGAAAGAGCGTATTCGAAATGCTTTTCAGAATATTTCGAACACATCACGTTCTAATATTTCTAAATTATCTCATTTTTCTCGAAATTTTTCAAATACATTAATAAAAAATCTGATGTGGCCAGCACATTACCTTCCGTCAGTTCTATGTATTTTGTAAAAATTTCATACAGAAAGTTCCTTGCTAAATATTATATTTCTTGTACTTTACCTTCCGGCAGTCGCATGTATTTTATGCAAATTCCGTACAGAAAATTATTATTTTGTGACGTTTTCTATATACAGTGTAATGTATCTGCAGAAATAAAAGATTTATTATTGTTTCTTGTAAATTACCTTAAAGCAGTTGTATGTATTTTATACAAATTACATACACTACACACAGAAAGCAAAAGATCCTATATTTCCAGTAATATTAATAATAATAAGACACACACTATGTCAATTTCATTTGACACTGACATCTTTCAATAAAAATTATCTTAATATAGTAGCTGTTTTCATAGCTATGGCTACTTTATGAAATTTAATTTCTTTATAATTTTTTAACTCTATATCCATTTAATAATAAGTATAAAATGCAGTCAAATCGCATAAAGAATAAAATATTCTTTACTATTTATAATAACATTAAATGTGAAAAAATGATATTTAACATAGTTTTTTAAAGAAAAACTGTTAAAATCTTCAAATGAGGGTGCTTCCGGTTGTCCAATTCTAACCAAAATCTAATCAGCTCTTCACATGGATGTAACGAAGAGAAATACGAAAGAATTATAATTTTTAGAATTGTAGTATGGCAGTTATCGTAGACGAAAATTTTGTTACACACACACACACACATACATACATACACACACACACACACACATACAGACATCATCGTAAAAATAGTAAAATCGTATTCTAGGGACCCTAAAACATGCTTATTCATCAAAAACTCACCACCGAATTTTTTGACCAAAGACAATACCTTCCTTACCTAAAGGTGACGGAAGGTAAAAATAATACATCGTTGAAAAGAGAAAAAAATGGCGGTTTCTATTTTATTAAAATAATTATAGATTGCCATTTAAAAATAAAAGTTGATAGTCGTATCTTGTATACCTGACTTTATGAAAAATATCTACATCTGCCATCAAATAGTATATGTAAAATAATAAAACATTTATATGATCCATTTTTTTCTATTAATTATAATATAAAAAAGTTAAAAGGGGGGAAGCGTCTTCCCAGACTTACTCTGTATGTATATATACTATTTGATGGCAGATGTAGATAGTTTTTATAAAGTCAGGTTTACAAGATACGACTATCAACTTTTATTTTTCAAATGGCAACCCATAATTATTTTAATAAAATAGAAACCGCCATTTTTTTCTCTTATCAACGATGTATTATTTTTATTAACGTATTTGAAAAATTTCGAGAAAAATGAGATAATTTAGAAATAATTTTTAAACAAATATTATAGGTGGCTATGTGAAAATAAACAAAACGTAACGGTGCTATACAACTAAAACAACAAATTTAGTAACAAAAACAACTTAAAACAAATGTTCAAAATTACGACCATGTTCTGTAATACAAAATTTCTAGCGTTGAACGTGATGTGTTCGAACATCTGCTAGCATGTTTCGCGAAATATTCTGAAAAGCATTTCGAATACGCTCTTTCATGTCTTGTACATCTGTAGGTATCTTGTGATAGACAAGATCCTTGACGTATCCCCAAAGAAAAAAATCCATAGGCGTCAGATCAGGAGATCTTGCTGGCCATGAAATAGGTCCATTTCGTCCTATCCATTGTTCCCTCCAATGATTATTTAAATAATTCCGAACATATCAGGATATCTTGGCAATAGAGCACATTAATATATTTTTATAATGTCGAAATTAAGGTAAAATAATGTAGATATTACTAGTTTAAATAATAATTAATTTTAAAATATGTTAGGTGAAGAAAGATGCAATAATCATGTATGACTGATAAGAAGGAAACTTCAGTGCAATTTTATCAAATTTGAGATAAGACCAGAACCTAAATTACTGAATTTGCCTAGGGCCCGTAATTCCCAAAAGACGAACTTTTTAATTTTAAATCGACGTAATAACTGTTACAAAATATATGTTTCGTAATAAAGAACATTAGATTTCAATAATGAAAATGACTAATAATACAAAAAATTTATTATAACAGTTTTATGTTTTTATGAAACTATAGTTTACTCGGGGCAAATGCACATGTCTAATTTTATCATATGGCTGGAGATAATAACGAATTATTAATTTATTGGAGTGAAAATATTGGAAATTATTAAGAAACAAATGAAAAAAATGTATTGCAGATCATCATTTGCATGTTTCTAATAGTATTTGTTCCAGTTTTACTCATTTTTTCAATTTGTTTACTTCAAAAGCATATTAAACCATTTTTTTCGGATTGTGTCAAAGCCATCTATACCGTCGATAAATAGTAATTTAACTAAGCCGAAAGTAATTGGTTAAGAATAATTTTGAGAACATGATTAATAGATATAGAATCAAAATAAACAAATAATGATCTGTAATAATTTTTTTTTCATTTGTCTCTTAATAATTTTCAATATTTTCACCCCAATAAATTAATAATTCGTATTTTATTAATGTTTAAAACAAAAGAATGTAGACTTGTTATATATCATTGAAAAGCTTATAAATTAAGCAAAAAGACGAGAATATATTCAACATAGGTCCCCATTTAAAAAATCATAAGTTTGGCAATGTTTATTAGTCTGTTCTGACAGATAAAATGTAAAGCGTTTGTTTATCTTTTTGTTCAAATTTGGCATGACTATTACTATTAATAGGAAAATGAATAATTTTTGAAATTAATTTATGAGCCCAAAATATTGGATAATTTTCATGTATTTGGTATTTCCGGATGGGGAAATTTTTGATCTTTATATTGACACCACAACCAAGTTAAAACGGGGGGCAACGGTTTGCAAAAATCTAATTTCCCATGTTAATCTCCTATGTATACCTTGAAAAAAATCAGTCTAATATATATATATATATATATATATATATATATATATATATATATATATATATATATATATATATATATGTTATAATTGACGATTAAATGTTAGCGCTGAAAATAAGAATATTAAAACACATTTATCACCCAAACAAGTATATACAGTATTAATACAAAAAAAATAACAAATCTAGATGACCGTCGTCTGGCCGAACCCGGTCACGCGGAACCCTCCTCCACGCTGTGATTATTTCTGCAAAAGAATTAACACATGAGAAATACTCAGTGAGGAGGCAATCATTTACGAAAGGTTCAGGCATTCACACACCGTACACACATATAGCGCGTTGTTTCCCAAATTATTTTAGAAAAAAATACTTCAAATAAAAGTTGTAGATAATGAAATTTTGCATTTGAATTAATAAACAAAATTAATTTTGCATGCTATGTATCCGCAGAAATTTGATATGAAAATGTTGAAAATCTCGACAACAATAATGATAGCTATGGAATTAGAACAAAAAGCATAACAAATGTAAAAATTTTTTATCTTTCGAAGAAAGTCTCAATATTTGACCGTTAAAACATCAATGATTTGTTTATCTTTTTCTTTAATTCTATGGCTATCGCTATAAAAATAAAATTTTCAAAATTTTTATATTTAATTTCTAGAGTTACTAAACATACCAAATGAATTTTATTTACTAATTTATAAGTAAAATTTTATGCTCTGCAACTTTTATTTGAAGAATTTTTTTAAAAACAATATGGGGGGCAACGCGCAAGGAAAACCTGTTTTACCATGACTATTTTACTCATAAATCCAAATTCAGCATTCTACCTAGTTACCAAGTTTCATATATATAAATATATAAATGATTACCTGATTTTTATTTTGGAAATAGTTATCCGAATACCATTCGTGGTAAAATTTTATCCTGGAGAAATTTTCCGATTGCTTTATTCGAGCCTGTTGCTAATTCATTTCGTGACATTGATCAAAAATGACTCGTTTGACAACTCCTGATTTTTTTGTCAATGCCACTCAATAAATTGCTAGGCAACCAACTCTCGTAACAATCTGAAAATTATTCCGGAAAAAATTTACCACCTATAATATTATACAGGGTACCCATTCTATATGTTCCCGCCTGAAATTTTAAGAATAGACAAAACAGAATACATTTCATAAGCTGCTTGGTAAATATTAGTACTATAAATCGAATAATCACAATAGGTATAAGAGCAAAACAAAATTTTAACAACCAAGTCACCTATTCATAAATTTTTAGGCGGGGACTTTAATAAGTAGTAAAGCTAAATAATGTCAAAATATATTCTTCATTATAAAGGTATAACGAATTAAACATTTTATGACGTGACGGTTATAAATTTGATTCTATTGGCCAGAAATATGATAGCTGAGAATCCCGCCTATAATTCCACAGCATCCCACCCACAAATAATCTATTTTGCATTCCCACTAATGAGAATTTTAAAAAATCATCAATTAATTTTCATGTCTAGTGTTCATTAATGGTCATATCTTTGTACATAATTTAGAAAAAAATAAAAAAAATGGTTTAATTGTATCATGACGATTTTAAAAATCTGATGTGGCCAGCACATTACCTCCCGTCAGTTCTATGTATTTTGTACAAATTTCATACAGAAAGTTCCTTGCTAAAGATTATATTTCTTGTACTTTACCTTCCGGCAGTTGCATGTATTTTATGCAAATTCCATACAGAAAATTTATAGCAAAAGATCCTACATTTCCAGTAAAATTATAAGACGAACACACTATGTCAATTTCACTTGACACTGACATCTTTCAATCACAATTTTCTTAATATAGTAGCTGTTTCCATAGCTATGGCTACTTTATGAAATTCAATTTCTTTATAATTTTTTAACTCTATATCCATTTAATATTAAGTATAAAATGGAGTCAAATCGTACAGAGAATAAAATATTCTTTAAAATTTATAATAACATTAAATGTGAAAAAATTATATTTAATATGGTTTTTTCAAGAAAAACTGTTAAAATCTTCAAATGAGGGTACTTCCGGTTATCCAATTCTAACCAAAATCTAAACAGCTCTTCACATAGATGTAACGAAGAGAAATATGAAAGAATTATAATTTTTAGAATTGTTGTATGGAAGTTATCGTAGACGAAAATTTTGTTACACACACACACACACACACATATATATATACATACACACACATACATACACACTCACACACACACACACGCACACACAAACACACACACACACATGCACACACACACACACACACACACACACACACACACACACACACACACACACACACCATCGTAAAAATAGTAAAATCGTATTCTTAGGGACTCTAAAACGTGCTTATTCATCAAAAACTCACCACCGAATTTTTTGACCAAAGACAATACCTTCCTTACCTAAAGGTGACGGAAGGTAAAAATTAATCGTCTCCATTTAATGGGCTTTCAAAAAAATGTGAACCAACAACAAAATCTCCTATTATGCCACCCCAAACATTCAATGACCATACTCTCTGTCTGTCGACGTTCCGTATATACTGAGGATTTTCTATTGCGTAATAATGCATATTATGCCTATTCACGCAACCGTTGCTTTTAAAAGTAGCCTCATCCGTAAATAAAATATTACTTAATAGGAGCGAATTTCTTCTAATATTTTCCATCGCCCAATTGCAAAATCGAATTCTATTATCAAAATCTTCACCGTGCAATTCTTGTGTAAGGTTGATATGATACGGATGAAATTTATTTTTTCTTCAAATCCTGGACGTAAAACTTTGACTAATATCAATTAAATTTGATAAATTCCTAGTACTGATATGAGGAGTTTCATACACAGAAGCCAAAACCATAGTTTCCGTTGTTACCTTCCGTCACCTTTAGGTAAGGAAGGTATTGTCTTTGGTCAAAAAATTCGGTGGTGAGTTTTTGATGAAAAAGCACGTTTTAGGGGGTCCCTAGAATACGATTTTACTATTTTTACGATGATGTCTGTATGTATGTGTGTGTGTGTGTGTGTGTGTGTGTGTGTGTGTGTGTGTGTGTGTGTGTGTGTGTATATATATATATATATATATATGTGTGTGTGTGTGTGTGTGTGTGTGTGTGTGTGTGTGTGTGTGTGTGTGTAACAAAATTTTCGTCTACGATAACTTCCATACTACAATTCTAAAAATTATAATTCTTTCGTTTTTCTCTTCGTTACATCCATGTGAAGAGCTGATTAGATTTTGGTTAGAATTGGACAACCGGAAGTAGGTACCCTCATTCGAAGATTTTAACAGTTTTTCTTGAAAAAATTATGTTAAATATCATTTTTTCACATTTAATGTTGTTATAAATTTTAAAGAATATTTTATTCTCTATACGATTTGACTGCATTATACTTAATATTAAATGGATATAGAGTTAATAAATAATAAAGAAATTAAATTTCATAAAGTAGCCATAGCTATGGAAACAGCTACTATATTAAGAAAATTTTGATTGAAAGATGTCAGTGTCAAGTGAAATTGACGTAGTGTGTTTGTCTTATAATTATTTTACTGGAAATGTAGGATCTTTTGCTATAAATTTTTTATATGGAATTTGCATAAAATACATGCAACTGCCGGAAGGTAAAGTACAAGAAATATAATCTTTAGCAAGGAACTTTCTGTATGAAATTTGTACAAAATACATAGAACTGACGGAAGGTAATGTGCTGGCCACATCAGATTTTTTCATTTATTATAACATTAGCTGTATTTCGTTTTGGTTTTTCAACTGAATCTGCTTTCGTAGCGTTTTCAAAACTATTTCGTACATGACCTCATAAATGTGGGGATCGCTAAAATACTGTGTTTTGAACTAATAACGTATAAATTTAAATCTGACAAATGTAACTAGGGCGTTTGATTGACTTTGAATTTGTGGTGAACATAAAAAATATTTAAAACAGTGATTGAAAACTGATTCCTTGACCGCACTCTACTGTTATTTTCTAACAGATAAAATATATGTATTTTAATATTTATTTATACACGTACAAACGTTTTATTTTCACACATAATAATGAATAACCCAGAATTATAAATTTTTGTCTCTCGCTAAGAGATGTATTGAAATCATGCTAAAAATCGCATATCCAGATTTTAGTGAATAAGCACGTTTTAAGGTCCCTGGGTGTGCCAATTATTGTATCGTACTAATAAAAGATCTTTTAAATTACATAGTCATACAACATGAGCCATAAAAGTCAAGGAGAGTGCGGGTGGGCAGTTTGGGTGGACATGTTGCATGATCAGTTTGAGTGAGCATGTTGCGTGGGAAGTTTGGGTCGGAAGTTTGGGTGCGCAGTTTGAGTGGGCATGTTGCGTGGGCAGTTTGGGTGGGCATGTTGTGTGGGCTGTTTGGGTGGGCATGTTGCGTGAGCAGTTTGAGTGTACATGTTGCGTTGGCAGTTTGAGTGGGCATTTTGCGTGGGCATGTTGCGTGGGCAGTTTGGGTGGGCATGTTGCGTGGGCAGTTTGGGTGGACATGTTGCGTGGGCAGTTTGGGCGGGCATATTGCGTGGACAGTTTGAGTGGGCATGTTGCGTTGGCAGTTTGAGTGGGCATGTTGCGTGGGCGGTTTGGGTGGGCATGTTGCGTGGGCAGTTTGGGTGGGCATGTTGCGTGGGCTGTTTGGGTGGGCATATTGCGTGGGCAGTTTGGGTGGGCATGTTGCGTGGGCAGTTTGAGTGGTCATGTTGCGTGGGCATCATAAACCACTATCGGCGGAGCCCTAGGGAAAACTCGGCAAAGCCGAGGTTACGCTAGTCCTAATACTAAAAGGTTAGATTTACTATAGTTATATACTTTAATCAAAAAGCCGATCGCCAAACTTTAGACAAGGCTACAGGTTAAACGGAGCGACCGATTTTCGTGAAATTTATACCAAGTTGTAGGAAACGATTGGCTTCAGCTCCCTTCTAATGGATCAAATTTCTGTAGGATGCATAGTTTTTGTGTAAAACATTATTAAAGATTGAAAATTGGTACAGAAACAATAGGTCACTGTAATGATCACAGTTCTCCTTGAAAAATTTAAGACGAAGAACGCCATGATTGTCATGTCATTTTGAACCTTTAAATGGAAATATTTATGAAATAAAGACAATTTGAAAGGAGTTTAATTCATAATTATAAATTTTGAGAATGGGCAAGTATATCCGCACAGGTACAAAAAACCTAAAACAATTTAATTATAAATTTTGACGTTTCATATGTACTTGAAAAGTGTTGCCAAATATGTCATAAGTAACTAGGTAAAAAGCAAATATTCCTAACTAGACTAATGTGAAGTCCGTACACAAGTGTGTGTTTTCCACACCGCAAAATGTAAAAAAAGACCGAAGATGATATGCTAATGGCCGACAAAAATACATTAAATTTGCGGTGAATATAATGTTTTAATCTCACGATTTCTGTTGCAAGTATAGTGTTTATTCTTACAAAATGAATTTTAGAGGGTTGTTTTGTATATTTCCGGTATAAAAGTGGTTAAATATCGGATTAAAAACACCTCACGGCGGGGTTTAAAAATATGGGTTGAATTATGTACATATTCAAAATTTGGTAGCTTCATCTTTATTTTTTTTGTTTTACTCTCCCCATTTTGAAATTATGAATGTTTAAATCAGGACAAACATTGAAAATCAAATATCTGTATTGATTAACAAATATATCAACTGTTACTTTGACGGGGGTGGTTAAAAATTCAGAATTCAAAAACGGGAAAAGATATTCCAAATCTGTTTAGACGAATACACCGGGGAATGATTGAATTATATTTGAGACAAATTTTTAATGGATTGGATAAAGGGTACAAATTTGTAAACGGAATAAATATTAATGAAATAAAAATTATATATAATTTGTTTACCGCTTAGTCGTTTGTTCAAAAAGTGCTATATTTTGGTATAAAAAGCATCTGGACTCTGATTTTGTAACTCTGAAATCTACTATAGATTGAAATCTATCAGTTTTCAATTAATAAACAAACAAGAAAACAGTGAACTTAGCCAGCGACTTTCGAAATCTGACATATATTACCAAAGTAGCAGGCCAACCAAATCACCCATGTTTCAACCATATCTTTAATTATCTGTCCCTAACAACATCTTAGGCGTTTTTTGGCGTTGAACCAGTTTCGTACATGACGTCATAAATGTGGGGATACATAAAAAATATTTAAAACAGTGATTGAAAACCGATTCCTTGACCGCACTCTACTGTTATTTTCTAACAGTTAAATATATGTATTTTAATATTTATACACGTACAAACGTTTTATTTTGACAGATAATAATGAATAACCCAGAATTATTAATTTTTGCCTCTCGCTAAGAAATGTATTGAAATCATGCTAAAAATCGCATATCCAGATTTTAGTGAATAAGCGCGTTTTAAGTTCCCTAGAATCCGATTATAACATTTTTACGATGATGTGTGTGTGTGTGCGTGTGTGTGTGTGAGTGCGCGCGTGCGTGTGTGTGTGCGTGTGTATGTGTAATTATATTTATTTATTTATTTACTTATTTATATATATATATATATATATATAAATAGATAAATAAATATATCAACACGGCTTATTACCCATTGCTGGGTGTGCCAATTATTGTATCGTACTAATAAAAGATCTTTTATATTACATAGTCATACAACATGAGCCATAAAAGTCAAGGAGAGTGCGGGTGGGCAGTTTGGGTGGGCATGTTGCGTGGGCAGTTTGGGTGGGCATGCTGCGTGGGCAGTTTGGGTGGGCATGTTGCGTGGGCAGTTTGGGCGGGCATGTTGCGTGGGCAGTTTGAGTGGGCATGTTGCGTGGGCAGTTTGGGTGGGCATGTTGCGTGGGCAGTTTGGGTGGGCATGTTGCATTGGAAGTTTGAGTGGGCATGTTGCGTGGGCAGTTTGGGTGGGCATGTTGCGTGGGCAGTTTGGCTGGGCATGTTGCGTGGGCAGTTTGGGTGGGCATGTTGCGTGGGCAGTTTGGGTGGGCATGTTGCATTGGCAGTTTGAGTGGGCATGTTGCGCGGGCAGTTTGGATGGGCATGTTGCGTGGGCAGTTTGGATGGGCATGTTGCGTTGGCAGTTAGAGTGGGCATGTTGCGTGGGCAGTTTGGGTGGGCATGTTGCGTGGGCAGTTTGGGTGGGCATGTTGCGTGGGCAGTTTGAGTGTTTAGACGAATACGCAGGGGAATGATTGAATTATATTTGAGACAAATTTTTAATGGATTAGATAAAGAGTACAAATTTGTAAACGGAATAAATATTAATGAAATAAAAATTATATATAATTTGTTTACCGCTTAGCCGTTTGTTCAAAAAGTACTATATTTTGGTATAAAAAGCATCTGGACTCTGATTTTGCAACTCTAAAATCTACTATAGATTGAAATCTATCAGTTTTCAATTATAAACAAACAAGAACACAGTGAACGTAGCGAGCGACTTTCGAAATCTGACATATATTACCAAAATAGCAGGCCAACCAAATCACTCATGTTTCAACCATATCTTTAATTAAATATCTGTCCCCAACAACAACTTAGGCGTGTTTTGGCGTTGAACCAGTTTCGTAGCGTTTTCAAAACTATTTCATACATGTCGTCATTAATGTAGGGATCGCTAAAATACTGTGTTTTGAACTAATAACGTATAAATTTAAATCTGACAAATGTAAATAAGGCGTTTGATTGACTTTTAATTTGTGGTGTACATAAAAAATATTTAAAACAGTGATTGAAAACCGATTCCTTGACCGCACGGTACTGTTATTTTCTAACAGATAAAATATATGTATTTTAATATTTATTTATACACGTACAAACGTTTTATTTTCACAGACCGACGCCAAATATTTACAATTTTAAATGGCACAAAATTGACCCCTGTGGTGCTCTCTCCACGCCAGCAATGAGTGCCCGTGAGGTGACGCCTGGTAAACGCTCCGCACGGTACAAATATGTCATCATCATTAGCGATATCTGCGAACAAAGCAGATTGGCACACCCAGCAATGGGTAATATGCCGTGAAGATCAATTTTTTTAAATTTTTTTTAGATAATAATGGATAACCCGGAATTATTAATTTTTGCCTCTCGCTAAGAGATGTATTGAAATCATGCTAAAAATCGCATATCCACATTTTAGTGAATAAGCACGTTTTAAGGTCTCTAGAATCCGATTATAACATTTTTACGATATGTGTGTGTAGTGATGTAAAATACCCGGGTATTTAATATTTGGGGTAAACACTAAGGTAAATAGCGGAGTATTTACCCAAATTGGGTAAATATGAGGGTATTTATTTTGTTGGTGGTTACAACGTGTTAAATGAATGATTTTAATCGGCGTGTTAAATACAATATTTTGTTTCATGACAGATGATTCGCTTAATTGGAGTGTCCATTATGCTCTATTTTACTTCAAGTTAACGTACTGATGTCAAATGTTTCTCACCAAAGGATATGAATATTGCATAGCAGTTATTAACTATTTCCGAACAGATATTTGTTAAAACTCGCAAGCAATTATTATATTACAATGCAGTCTCGTCAATTCTTGTTCACTAATAAATCTACAAATGTTGTATAACATTCTAACGCAGGTAATTTTCAAAATTCTTGTAAAAAAACAATAAAATACATTATATTCAATACATTATTAGAACAAAAATTAAAAATATAGCAATATCCGAATATACCCATTTTTTGAGTATTTATCGATACGCCAGGTAAATACCCCAGGAAAATGCCCATTTTTTATTTACCTACCCACGGGTATTTACCCATTGCCCATCAGTATGTGTGTGTGTGTGTGTGTGTGTGTGTGTGTAGGTGTGTGTGCGCGCGTGTGTGTGTGCGCGCCGCTTGTGTGTGTGCGTGTGCGTGTGTATGTGTAATTATATTTATTTATTTATATATTATATATTTATTTATTTATTTATTTATTTATTTATTTATTTATTTATTTATTTATTTATTTATTTATTTATTTATTTATTTATTTATTTATTTATTTATTTATTTATTTATTTATTTATTTATTTATTTATTTATTTATTTATTTATTTATTTATTTATTTATTTATTTATTTATTTCTGTATTTATTTATTTATTTATAAAGAAATAAATATATCTTCGCGGCTAATTACCCATTGCTGGGTGTGCCAATTATTGTATCGTACTAATAAAAAATCTTTTAAATTTTATACTCATACAAGATGAGCCATAAAAGTAAAAGAGAGTGTGGGTGGGCATGTTGCGTGGCCAGTTTGAGTGAGCATGTTGCGTGGAAAGTTTGGGTGGGCAGTTTGAGTGGGCATGTTGCGTGGGCAGTTTGGGTGGGCAGTTTGAGTGGGCATGTTGTGTGGGCAGTTTGGGTAGGCATGTTGCGTGGGCATATTGCGTGGGCAGTTTGAGTGGGCATGTTGCGTGGGCACTTTGGGTGGGCATGTTGCCTGGGCAGTTTGGGTGGGCATGTTGCGTGGGCATATTGCGTGGGCAGTTTGAGTGGATATGTTGCGTGGGCAGTTTGGGTGGGCATGTTGCGTGGGCAATTTGGGTGGGCATGTTGCGTGGGCAGTTTGGGTGGGAATGTTGCGTGGGCATTTTGGGTGGGCATGTTGCGTGGGCAGTTTGAGTGGGCAGTTTGAGTGGGCATGTTGCGTGGGCAGTTTGGGTGGGCATGTTGCGTGGGCAGTTTGGGTGGGCATGTTGCGTGGGCAGTTTGAGTGGATATGTTGCGTGGGCAGATTGGGTGGGCATGTTGCGTGGGCAGTTTGGGTGGGCATATTGCGTGGACAGTTTGAGTGGGCATGTTGCGTGGGCAATTTGGGTGGGCATGTTGCGTGGGCAGTTTGGGTAGGCATGTTGCGTGGGCATTTTGGGTGGGCATGTTGCGTGGGCAGTTTGGGTGGACATGTTGCGTGGGCTGTTTGGGTGGGCATATAGCGTGGGCAGTTTGGGTGGGCAATTTGGGTGGGCATGTTGCGTGGGCAGTTTGAGAGGGCATGTTGCGTAGTCATCATAAACCACTATCGGCGGAGCCCTAGGGAAGGACAAGCTCCTAAATAATGTCATACCCTTACTATCTTATGAATGCATTTTCGTTAAAAAATATGTGGATGACTTGTTTCTAATAATACCTAAAGATAAAGTAAACGAAACACTAACTATTTTTAATAGCTACAACAGTAATTTACAATTCACCATGGAGATTGAAGAATCGGGATTTATTCCATTTCTGGATATGACTGTGATACGCCAGAATGATGGCACAGTTACTACCAAATGGTATAAAAAAACCCAGTGCAAGTACTAGGTACCTGAATTATAACTCCAAACATCCTAAAAGTCAATTAATAAATAATGAAACAAACCTGATTTCTCGATCACTTAAGTTAACCTCAAAGTGTTATCATAAAGACATATTGGAATATGTTAAAGATCTATTAAAACAGAATGAATATCCTCGCGGCATTGTGTATGGATTAATTAATAATGTAAAAAGTAAAATGCATAATAATAATAACCAACAGAATCAACAACATAATAAAATGCAGCAAATAGTGTAAATCCAGAAAAAAAGTTTTTAGCATTAACATACATAGATGGCATAGCGATGCATTTAAAAAACTATTTAGCGCTAATTTAATTGTAGGTATAGGATTTAAACAAATAAAAACAGTTGGAAATGTATTTAGTAACTTAAAAGCAAATATTGACAAGAAATACAAAACTGATATAATTTATAAAATTCCCTGCAATGACTGCCCAGCTCAATATAGTGGTCAGACGAAGAGTTATTCATAAACACGAATGGATGAACATAAAAGAAACTGTAGCAACAAAAACAACAACAAAGGGAAATGCGCCTTAGTAGGACATGTTCAATGTTCAGGCCATAGTTTTAATTTTGACAACGTAAAAATTTTAGACACAGAACAAAATCTGTCAAAGCGCTTGACACTAGAAATTTTACATATAAATGACGATACAAACAATATTAAATTAAAAACAGACACAATTAACCTTAGCAAAATATACACAAACATTTTAAAATTTAACAATAAATATAAAAGAAGAAACATTACATGAAAACAAAATAAAAGTAAGAATAATAAAACATATAAAACTTTTAAATAAGTTGCGGTAAACCTTCTTTAAAAAACTTCGGAACTTAACATGTTCAAACTTCATTAAAAATTTTCAAAGGGTGTAAACTTTTTACAAATTTTATAATTTTGACGACTTTAGAGTACCTTATCATATTTATTTATTTATTTTTTTAACTGTGACGTCCAAATGTGTGTTGTACCTGTTATTTTTGTAATTTTAATATGTTACATTTACATACATAAAATAAAATAAATCACGTAAGTTAGAATTTTAATACACACTGTAAAACACAAATGAATCCGTTGTACAATTTTTATAGCTCCTGAAGAAGGTAAATGTGTTGCCGAAACCGGTAGAGGCCGATTTAAATAGATTTTATTGACTGCAATCCAGGAATTTTATTCTCTTCCCAAATTGTTGAAAATGTTCGAGGTTATTAAACGACGAAATGGACGAGAAATGCAGGAAAAGCATCAACGACAAGAAAGACTGTGGAGGACAAAGTGTACAGTGTACAGAGAGAATGTCAAGGATTGTTTTCTGTGCCGGTCAGTGTATTAATTTAAGATATATTTATTTATATTTTATTTTGTAAATATATTTTACAAAACTGACAAAAAGAAACTGGTAGTATTTGGGTTGGCAGTCCAGCGTGTTTTATTCGCACGGTTTTACCCGTATGTTCTAAATCTAAACCGTACACAAATAACAGAGTGTGTGGGGCTCTTTAGGGCAGATTTCATGGGCAGTTTGGGTTAGCAGTTTGGGTTGCGTGGGTGGTTTGGTTGGACATGTTGCGTGGGCAGTTTCGGTGGACACGTCGCGTGGGTAGTTTGTGTAAGCATGTTGCGTGGGCAGTATGGGTAGGCATGTTGCGTGGGTAGTTTGGATGGGCATGTTGCGTGGGCATGTTTCGTGGGTAGTTTAGGTGGGCATGTTGCGTGGGCAGTTTGGGTGGGCATATAGCGTGGGCAGTTTGGGTGGGCAATTTGGGTGGGCATGTTGCGTGGGCAGTTTGAGAGGGCATGTTGCGTAGTCATCATAAACCACTATCGGCGGAGCCCTAGGGAAGGACAAGCTCCTAAATAATGTCATACCCTTACTATCTTATGAATGCATTTTCGTTAAAAAATATGTGGATGACTTGTTTCTAATAATACCTAAAGATAAAGTAAACGAAACACTAACTATTTTTAATAGCTACAACAGTAATTTACAATTCACCATGGAGATTGAAGAATCGGGATTTATTCCATTTCTGGATATGACTGTGATACGCCAGAATGATGGCACAGTTACTACCAAATGGTATAAAAAAACCCAGTGCAAGTACTAGGTACCTGAATTATAACTCCAAACATCCTAAAAGTCAATTAATAAATAATGCAACAAACCTGATTTCTCGATCACTTAAGTTAACCTCAAAGTGTTATCATAAAGACATATTGGAATATGTTAAAGATCTATTAAAACAGAATGAATATCCTCGCGGCATTGTGTATGGATTAATTAATAATGTAAAAAGTAAAATGCATAATAATAATAACCAACAGAATCAACAACATAATAAAATGCAGCAAATAGTGTAAATCCAGAAAAAAAGTGTTTAGCATTAACATACATAGATGGCATAGCGATGCATTTAAAAAACTATTTAGCGCTAATTTAATTGTAGGTATAGGATTTAAACAAATAAAAACAGTTGGAAATGTATTTAGTAACTTAAAAGCAAATATTGACAAGAAATACAAAACTGATATAATTTATAAAATTCCCTGCAATGACTGCCCAGCTCAATATAGTGGTCAGACGAAGAGATATTCATAAACACGAATGGATGAACATAAAAGAAACTGTAGCAACAAAAACAACAACAAAGGGAAATGCGCCTTAGTAGGACATGTTCAATGTTCAGGCCATAGTTTTAATTTTGACAACGTAAAAATTTTAGACACAGAACAAAATCTGTCAAAGCGCTTGACACTAGAAATTTTACATATAAATGACGATACAAACAATATTAAATTAAAAACAGACACAATTAACCTTAGCAAAATATACACAAACATTTTAAAATTTAACAATAAATATAAAAGAAGAAACATTACATGAAAACAAAATAAAAGTAAGAATAATAAAACATATAAAACTTTTAAATAAGTTGCGGTAAACCTTCTTTAAAAAACTTCGGAACTTAACATGTTCAAACTTCATTAAAAATTTTCAAAGGGTGTAAACTTTTTACAAATTTTATAATTTTGACGACTTTAGAGTACCTTATCATATTTATTTATTTATTTTTTTAACTGTGACGTCCAAATGTGTGTTGTACCTGTTATTTTTGTAATTTTAATATGTTACATTTACATACATAAAATAAAATAAATCACGTAAGTTAGAATTTTAATACACACTGTAAAACACAAATGAATCCGTTGTACAATTTTTATAGCTCCTGAAGAAGGTAAATGTGTTGCCGAAACCGGTAGAGGCCGATTTAAATAGATTTTATTGACTGCAATCCAGGAATTTTATTCTCTTCGCAAATTGTTGAAAATGTTCGAGGTTATTAAACGACGAAATGGACGAGAAATGCAGGAAAAGCATCAACGACAAGAAAGACTGTGGAGGACAAAGTGTACAGTGTACAGAGAGAATGTCAAGGATTGTTTTCTGTGCCGGTCAGTGTATTAATTTAAGATATATTTATTTATATTTTATTTTGTAAATATATTTTACAAAACTGACAAAAAGAAACTGGTAGTATTTGGGTTGGCAGTCCAGCGTGTTTTATTCGCACGGTTTTACCCGTATGTTCTAAACCTAAACCGTACACAAATAACAGAGTGTGTGGGGCTCTTTAGGGCAGATTTCATGGGCAGTTTGGATTAGCAGTTTGGGTTGCGTGGGTGGTTTGGTTGGATATGTTGCGTGGGCAGTTTCGGTGGACACGTCGCGTGGGTAGTTTGTGTAAGCATGTTGCGTGGGCAGTATGGGTGGGCATGTTGCGTGGGTAGTTTGGATGGGCATGTTGCGTGGGCATGTTTCGTGGGTAGTTTGGGTGGGCATGTTGCGTGGGCAGTTTGGGTGGGCATGTTGCGTGGGCAGTTTGGGTGGGCATGTTGCGTGGGTAGTTTGAGTGGGCATGTTGCGTGGGTAATTTGGGTGGGCATGTTGCGTGGGTAGTTTGGGTGGGCATGTTGCGTGGGTAGTTTGGGTGGGCATGTTGCGTGGGTAGTTTGAGTGGGCATGTTGCGTGGGCAGTTTGAGTGGGCATGTTGCGTGGTCATCATAAACCACTATCGGCGGAGCCCTAGGGAAAACTCGGCGAAGCCGAGGTTACGCTAGTCCTAATACTAAAAGGATAAGTTCACTCTCTATATATATTTTAATCAAAAAGCCGATCGCCAAACTTTAGACAAGGCTACAGGTTAAACGGAGCGACCGATTTTCGTAAAATTTGTACTAAGTTGTAGGAAATGATTGGCTTCAGCTCCCTTCTAATGGATCGAATTTCTGTAGGATGCATAGTTTTTGTGTAAAACATTATCAAAAATTGAAAATTGGGACAGAAATAATGTCATTTTGAACCTTTAAATAGAAATATTTATGAAATGGAGACAATTTCAAAGAAGTTTAATTCATAATCATAAATTTTGAGAATGGGCAATTATATCCGCACAGGTAAAAAAAGCCTAAAACATTTTAATTAAAAATTATAAATTTTGACGTTTCATATGTACTTGAACAGTGTTGCCAAATATGTCATAAGTAACTAGGTAAAAAGTAAATATTCCTAACTAGACTACTGTGAAGTCCGTACACAAGTGTGTATTTTCCACACCGCAAAATGTGAGAAAAAACACCGAAGATGATATGCCGATGGCCGACAAAAATATATTAAATTTGCGGTGAATGTAAAGTTTTAATCTCACGATTTCTGCTGCAAGTATAGTGTTTATTCTTACGAAAATTAATTTTAGAGGGTTGATGTGTATATTTCCGGTATAAAAGTGGTTAAATATCGGATTAAAAACACCTCACGCCGGGGTTTAAAATATGGGTTGAATTACGTATATATTCAAATTTGGTAGCTTCACCTTTATTTTTTATTTTTAATTTTTTCCATTTTGAAATTATGAATTTTTAAATCAGGACTAACATTGAAAATCAAATATCTGTATTGATTACCAAATATATCAACTGTTACTTTCACGGGGGTGGTTAAAAATTCAGAATTCAAAAACGCGAAAAGATATTCCAAATCTGTTTAGACGAATACACAGGGGAATGATTGAATTATATTTGAGACAAATTTTTAATGGATTGGATAGAGTACAAATTTGAAAACGGAATAAATAATAATGAAATAAAAATTATATATAATTTGTTTACCGCTTAACCGTTTGTTCAAAAAGTACTATATTTTGGTATAAAAAGCATCTGGACTCTGATTTTGCAACTCTGAAATCTACTATAGATTGAAATCTATCAGTTTTCAATTAATAAACAAACAAGAACACAGTGAACTTAGCAAGCGACTTTCGAAATCTGACATATATTACCAAAATAGCAGGCCAACCAAATCACTCATGTTTCAACCATATCTTTAATTAATTATCTGTCCCCAACAACATCTTAGGCGTGTTTTGGCGTTGAACCAGTTTCGTAGCGTTTTCAAAACTATTTCGTACATGTCGTCATTAATGTAGGGATCGCTAAAATACTGTGTTTTGAACTAATAACGTATAAATTTAAATCTGACAAATGTAAATAAGGCGTTTGATTGACTTTTAATTTGTGGTGTACATAAAAAATATTTAAAACAGTGATTGAAAACCGATTCCTTGACCGCACTGTACTGTTATTTTCTAACAGATAAAATATATGTATTTTAATATTTATTTATACACGTACAAACGTTTTATTTTCACAGACCGACGCCAAATATTTATAATTTTAAATGGCACAAAATTGACCCCTGTGGTGCACTCTGCACGCCAGCAATAAGTGCCCGTGAGGTGACGCCTGGTAAACGCTCCGTACGGTACAAATATGTCATCATCATTACCGATATCTGCGAACAAAGCAGATGGGCACACCCTGCAATGGGTAATATGCCGTGAAGATCTATTTTTTTATTTTTTTAGATAATAATGGATAACCCGGAATTATTAATTTTTGCCTCTCGCTAAGAGATGTATTGAAATCATGCTAAAAATCGCATATCCAGATTTTAGTGAATAAGCACGTTTTAAGGTCTCTAGAATCCGATTATAACATTTTTACGATATGTGCGTGTAGTGATGTAAAATACCCGGGTATTTAATATTTGGGGTAAGCACTAAGGTAAATAGCGGAGTATTTACCCAAATTGGGTAAATATGAGGGTATTTATTATGTTGGTGGTTACAACGTGTTAAACCTTAATTTATGTATCAATTAATCAAAATAATCATTTAAAATATCAAAATATATTGTTTTCACAAAATTTATTGCTAGAGTGATACAAGATGATAACATTAATTGTGTTACTAATATTGTTTCGCAGAAAATGAAATTAAAACAAATTAATTTTGAATTATAAAGATATGATATGATGTACCTACTTATTTAAAACATAAATATGAATCTACTTATGCCCGGTTTTATAAAAGTTGATTAAAATATTAATCAATGAATAGATTTTAATCGGCGTGTTAAATACAATATTTTGTTTCATGACAGATGATTAGCTTAATTGGAGTGTCCATTATGCTCTATTTTACTTCAAGTTAACGTACTGATGTCAAATGTTTCTCACCAAAGGACATGAACATTGCATAGCAATTATTAACTATTTCCGAACAGATATTTGTTAAAACTCGCAAGCAATTATTATATTACAATGCAGTCTCGTCAATTCTTGTTCACTAATAAATCTACAAATGTTGTATAACATTCTAACGCAGGTAATTTTCATAATTCTTGTAAAAAAACAATAAAATACATTATATTCAATACATTATTAGAACAAAACTTAAAAATATAGCAATATCCGAATATACCCATTTTTTGAGTATTTATCGATACGCCAGGTAAATACCCCGGGGAAATGCCCATTTTTTATTTACCTACCCACGGGTATTTACCCATTGCCCATCACTATGTGTGTGTGTGTGTGTGTGTGTGTGTGTGTGTGTGTGTGTGTGTGTGTGTGTGTGTGTGTGTGTGTGTGTGTGTGTGTGTGTGTGTGTGTGTGTGGTGTGTGCGCTTGTGTGTGTGCGCGCGTGCTTGTGTGTGTGTGCGCGCGTGCTTGTGTGTGTGCGTGTGTATGTGTAATTATATTTATTTATTTATTTATATATTATATATTTATTTATTTATTTATTTATTTATGTATTTATTTATTTATTTATTTATAAATAAATAAATATATCTTCGCGGCTAATTACCCATTGCTGGGTGTGCCAATTATTGTATCGTACTAATAAAAAATCTTTTAAATTTTATACCCATACAAGATGAGCCATAAAAGTAAAAGAGTGTGGGTGGGCAGTTTGGGTGGGCATGTTGCGTGGATAGTTTGGGTGGGCATGTTGCGTGGGTAGTTTGGATACGCATGTTGCGTGGGCAATTTGGGTGGGCATGTTGCGTGGGTAGTTTGGGTGAGCATGTTGCGTGGATAGTTTGGGTGGGCATGTTGCGTGAACATGTTGCGTAGGCAGGTTGGGTGGGCATGTTGCGTGGGTAGTTTGGGTGGGCATGTTGCTTGGGTAGTTTGGGTGGGCATGTTGCGTGGGCATGTTGCGTAGGCAGGTTGGGTGGGCATGTTGCGTGGGTAGTTTGGGTGGGCATGTTGCTTGGGTAGTTTGGGTGGGCATGTTGCGTGGGCATGTTGCATTGGCAGTTTGAGTGGGCTTGTTTCGTGGGCAATTTGGGTAGGCATGTTGCGTGGACAGTTTGGGTGGGCATGTTGCGTTGGCAGTTTGGGTGGGCATGTTGCGTAGGCAGTTCGAGTGGGCATGTTGCATGGGCAGTTTGGGTGGGCATGCTGCGTGGGTAGTTTGGGTGAGCATGTTGCGTGGATAGTTTGGGTGGGCATGTTGCGTAGGCAGTTTGGGTGGACATGTTGCGTGGGTAGTTTGGGTGGGCATGTTGCATGGGCATGTTGCGTGGGTAGTTTGGGTGGGCATGTTGCGTGGGCAGGTTGGGTGGGCATGTTGCGTGGGTAGTTTGGGTGGGCATGTTGCTTGGGTAGTTTGGGTGGGCATGTTGCGTGGGCATGTTGCGTAGGCAGTTTGGGTGGGCATGTTGCGTGGGTAGTTTGGGTGGGTATGTTGCGTGGGCAGTTAGGGTGGGCAAGTTGCGTGGGTAGTTTGGGTGGGCATGTTGCGTCGGTAATTTCGGTGGGCATGTTGCGTGGGCAGTTTAGGTGGGCATGTTGCGTGGGCAGTTTGGGTGGGCATGTTGCGTGCGCAGTTTGGGTGGGCATGTTGCGTGGGCAGTTTGGGTGAGCATGTTGCGTGGGCAGTTTGGGTGGGAATGTTGCGTGGGTAGTTGAGTGGGCATGTTGCGTGGGCAGTTTGGGTAGGCATGTTGCGTGGGCAGTTTGAGTGGGCATGTTGCGTGGGCAGTTTGGGTGGGCATGTTGCCTTGGCAGTTTGAGTGGGCTTGTTTCGTGGGCAATTTGGGTAGGCATGTTGCGTGGACAGTTTGGGTGGGCATGTTGCGTAGGCAGTTTGGGTGGGCATGTTGCGTAGGCAGTTCGAGTGGGCATGTAGCGTGGGCAGTTTGGGTGGGCATGCTGCGTGGGCAGTTTGGGTGGGCATTTTGCGTGGGCAGTTTGGGTGGGCATGTTGCGTGGGCAGTTTGAGTGGGCATTATGCGTGGGCAGTTTGGGTGGGCATGTTGCGTGGGCAGTTTGGGTGGGCATGTTGCGTGGGCAGTTTGGGTAGGCATGTTGCATTGGCAGGTTGAGTGGGCATGTTGCGCGGGCAGTTTGGATGGGCATGTTGCGTGGGCAGTTTGGGTGGGCATGTTGCGTTGGCAGTTAGAGTGGGCATGTTGCGTGGGCAGTTTGGGTGAGCATGTTGCGTAGGCAGTTTGGGTGGACATGTTGCGTGGGTAGTTTGGGTGGGCATGCTGCATGGGCATGTTGCGTGGGTAGTTTGGGTGGGCATGTTGCGTGGGAAGGTTGGGTGGCCATGTTGCGTGGGTAGTTTAGGTGGGCATGTTGCTTGGGTAGTTTGGGTGGGCATGTTGCGTGGGCAGTTTGGGTGGGCATGTTGCGTGGGTAGTTTGGGTGGGTATGTTGCGTGGGCAGTTAGGGTGGGCATGTTGCGTGGGTAGTTTGGGTGGGCATGTTGCGTGGGCAGTTTGGGTGGGCATGTTGCGTGGGTATGTTGCGTGGGCAGTTAGGGTGGGCATGTTGCGTGGGTAGTTTGGGTAGGCATGTTGCGTGGGTAGTTTAAGTGGGCATGTTGCGTGGGCAGTTTGGGTGGGCATGTTGCGTGGGTAGTTTGAGTGGGCATGTTGCGTGCGTAATTTGGGTGGGCATGTTGCGTGGGCAGTTTAGGTGGGCATGTTGCGTGGGCAGTTTGGGTGGGCATGTTGCGTGAGCAGTTTGGGTGGGCATGTTGCTTGGGCAGTTTGGGTGGGCATGTTGCGTGGGCAGTTTGGGTTGGCATGATGCGTGGGCAGTTTGGGTGGGCATGTTGCGTGGGCAGTTTAGGTGGGCATGTTGCGTGGGCAGTTTGGGTGGGCATGTTGCGTGAGCAGTTTGGGTAGGCATGTTGCTTGGGCAGTTTGGGTGGGCTTGTTGCGTGGGCAGTTTGGGTGGGTATGTTGCGTAGACAATTTGGGTGGGCATGTTGCGTTGGCAGTTTGGGTGGGCATGTTGCGTGGGCAGTTTGAGTGGGCATGTTGCGTGGGCAGTTTGGGTGGGCATGCTGCGTGGGCAGTTTGGGTGGGCATTTTGCGTGGGCAGTTTGGGTGGGCATGTTGCGTGGGCAGTTTGAGTGGGCATGTTGAGTGGGCAGTTTGAGTGGGCATGTTGCGTGGGCAGTTTGGGTGGGCATGTTGCGTGGGCAGTTTGGGTGGGCATGTTGCATTGGCAGTTTGAGTGGGCATGTTGCGCGGGCAATTTGGATGGGCATGTTGCGTGGGCAGTTTGGGTGGGCATGTTGCGTTGGCAGTTTGGGTGGGCATGTTGCGTGGGCAGTTTGGGTTGGCATGATGCGTGGGCAGTTTGGGTGGGCATGTTGCGTGGGCAGTTTGGGTGGGCATGTTGCGTGGGCAGTTTGAGTGGGCATGTTGCGTGGGCAGTTTGGGTGGGCATGTTGTATTGGCAGTTTGAGTGGGCTTGTTGCGTGGGCAGTTTGGGTGGGTATGTTGCGTGGACAATTTGGGTGGGCATGTTGCGTTGGCAGTTTGGGTGGGCATGTTGCGTGGGCAGTTTGAGTGGGCATGTTGCGTGGGCAGTTTGGGTGGGCATGCTGCGTGGGCAGTTTGGGTGGGCATTTTGCGTGGGCAGTTTGGGTGGGCATGTTGCGTGGGCAGTTTGAGTGGGCATGTTGAGTGGGCAGTTTGAGTGGGCATGTTGCGTGGGCAGTTTGGGTGGGCATGTTGCGTGGGCAGTTTGGGTGGGCATGTTGCATTGGCAGTTTGAGTGGGCATGTTGCGCGGGCAATTTGGATGGGCATGTTGCGTGGGCAGTTTGGGTGGGCATGTTGCGTTGGCAGTTAGAGTGGGCATGTTGCGTGGGCAGTTTGAGTGGGCATGTAGCGTGGGCAGTTTGGGTGGGCATGTTGCGTGGGCAGTTTGGGTGGGCATGTTGCGAGGGCAGTTTGAGTGGGCATGTTGCGTGGGCAGTTTGGGTGGGCATGTTGCGTTGGCAGTTTGAGTGGGCATGTTGCGTGGGCAGTTTGGGTGGGCATGTTGCGTGGGCATTTTGGTGGGCATGTTGCGTGGGCAGTTTGTGTGGGCATGTTGGGTGGGCTGTGTGGGTGAACATATTGCGTGGGCATGTTGCGTGGGCAATTTGGGTGGGCATGTTGCGTGGGCAGTTTGAGTGGGCATGTTGCGTGGTCATCATAAACCACTATCGGCGGAGCCCTAGGGAAAACTCGGCGAAGCCGAGGTTACGCTAGTCCTAATACTAAAACGATAAATTCACTCTCTATATATATTTTAATCAAAAAGCCGATCGCCAAACTTTAGACAAGGCTACAGGTTAAACGGAGCGACCGATTTTCGTAAAATTTGTACCAAGTTGTAGGAAATGATAGGCTTCAGCTCCCTTCTAATGGATCGAATTTCTGTAGGATGCATAGTTTTTGTGTAAAACATTATCAAAAATTGAAAATAATGTCATTTTGAATCTTTAAATAGAAATATTTATGAAATGGAGACAATTTCAAAGAAGTTTAATTCATAATCATAAATTTTGAGAATGGGCAATTATATCCGCACAGGTAAAAAAAGCCTAAAACATTTTAATTAAAAATTATAAATTTTGACGTTTCATATGTACTTGAACAGTGTTGCCAAATATGTCATAAGTAACTAGGTAAAAAGCAAATATTCCTAACTAGACTACTGTGAAGTCCGTACACAAGTGTGTATTTTCCACACCGCAAAATGTGAGAAAAAAGACCGAAGATGATATGCCGATGGCCGACAAAAATATATTAAATTTGCGGTGAATGTAAAGTTTTAATCTCACGATTTCTGCTGCAAGTATAGTGTTTATTCTTACGAAAATTAATTTTAGAGGGTTGATGTGTATATTTCCGGTATAAAAGTGGTTAAATATCGGATTAAAAACACCTCACGCCGGGGTTTAAAATATGGGTTGAATTACGTATATATTCAAATTTGGTAGCTTCACCTTTATTTTTTAGTTTTTATTTTTTCCATTTTGAAATTATGAATTTTTAAATCAGGACTAACATTGAAAATCAAATATCTGTATTGATTACCAAATATATCAACTGTTACTTTGACGGGGGTGGTTAAAAATTCAGAATTCAAAAACGGGAAAAGATATTCCAAATCTGTTTAGACGAATACACAGGGGTATGATTGAATTATATTTGAGACAAATTTTTAATGGATTGGATAAAGAGTACAAATTTGTAAACGGAATAAATATTAATGAAATAAAAATTATATATAATTTGTTTACCGCTTAGCCGTTTGTTCAAAAAGTACTATATTTTGGTATAAAAAGCATCTGGACTCTGATTTTGCAACTCTGAAATCTACTATAGATTGAAATCTATCAGTTTTCAATTAATAAACAAACAAGAACACAGTGAACTTAGCGAGCGACTTTCGAAATCTGACATATATTACCAAAATAGCAGGCCAACCAAATCACTCATGTTTCAACCATATCTTTAATTAATTATCTGTCCCCAACAACATCTTAGGCGTGTTTTGGCGTTGAACCAGTTTCGTAGCGTTTTCAAAACTATTTCGTACATGTCGTCATTAATGTAGGGATCGCTAAAATACTGTGTTTTGAACTAATAACGTATAAATTTAAATGTGACAAATGTAAATAAGGCGTCTGATTGACTTTTAATTTGTGGTGTACATAAAAAATATTTAAAACAGTGATTGAAAACCGATTCCTTGACCGCACTGTACTGTTATTTTCTAACAGATAAAATATATGTATTTTAATATTTATTTATACACGTACAAACGTTTTATTTTCACAGACCGACGCCAAATATTTACAATTTTAAATGGCACAAAATTGACCCCTGTGGTGCACTCTCCACGCTAGAAATGAGTGCCCGTGAGGTGACGCCTGGTAAACGCTCCGTACGGTACAAATATGTCATCATCATTACCGATATCTGCGAACAAAGCAGATGGGCACACCCTGCAATGGGTAATATGCCGTGAAGATCTATTTTTTTTATTTTTTTAGATAATAATGGATAACCCGGAATTATTAATTTTTGCCTCTCGCTAAGAGATGTATTGAAATCATGCTAAAAATCGCATATCCAGATTTTAGTGAATAAGCACGTTTTAAGGTCTCTAGAATCCGATTATAACATTTTTACGATATGTGTGTGTAGTGATGTAAAATACCCGGGTATTTAATATTTGGGGTAAACACTAAGGTAAATAGCGGAGTATTTACCCAAATTGGGTAAATATGAGGGTATTTATTATGTTGGTGGTTACAACGTGTTAAACCTTAATTTATGTATCAATTAATCAAAATAATCATTTAAAATATCAAAATATATTGTTTTCACAAAATTTATTGCTAGAGTGATACAAGATGATAACATTAATTGTGTTACTAATATTGTTTCGCAGAAAATGGAATTAAAACAAATTAATTTTGAGTTATAAAGATATGATATGATGTACCTACTTATTTAAAACATAAATATGAATCTACTTATGCCCGGTTTTATAAAAGTTGATTAAAATCTTAATCAATGAATAGATTTTAATCGGCGTGTTAAATACAATATTTTGTTTCATGACAGATGATTAGCTTAATTGGAGTGTCCATTATGCTCTATTTTACTTCAAGTTAACGTACTGATGTCAAATGTTTCTCAACAAAGGATATGAACATTGCATAGCAATTATTAACTATTTCCGAACAGATATTTGTTAAAACTCGCAAGCAATTATTATATTACAATGCAGTCTCGTCAATTCTTGTTCACTAATAAATCTACAAATGTTGTATAACATTCTAACGTAGGTAATTTTCAAAATTCTTGTAAAAAAACAATAAAATACATTATATTCAATACATTATTAGAACAAAAATTAAAAATATAGCAATATCCGAATATACCCATTTTTTGAGTATTTATCGATACGCCAGGTAAATACCCCAGGAAAATGCCCATTTTTATTTACCTACCCACGGGTATTTACCCATTGTCCATCACTATGTGTGTGTGTGTGTGTGTGTGTGTGTGTGTGTGTGTGTGTGTGTATGTGTGTGTGTGTGTGTGTGTGTGTGTGTGTGTGGGTGTGTGTGCGCTTGTGTGTGTGTGCGCGCGTGCTTGTGTGTGTGTGCGTGTGTATGTGTAATTATATTTATTTATTTATATATTATATATTTATTTATTTATTTATTTATTTATTTATTTATGTATTTATGTATTTATTTATTTATTTATTTATTTATTTATTTATTTATTTATTTATTTATTTATTTATTTATTTATTTATTTATTTATTTATTTATTTATTTATTTATTTATTTATTTATTTATTTATTTATTTATTTATTTATTTATTTATTTATTTATTTATTTATTTATTTATTTTTTTATTTATTTATTTTTTTATTTATTTATGTATTTATTTATTTATAAATAAATAAATATATCTTCGCGGCTAATTACCCATTGCTGGGTGTGCCAATTATTGTATCGTACTAATAAAAAATCTTTTAAATTTTATACCCATACAAGATGAGCCATAAAAGTAAAAGAGAGTGTGGGTGGGCAGTTTGTGTGGGCATGTTGCGTGGCCAGTTTGAGTGGGCATGTTGCGTGGGCAGTTTGAATGGGCATGTTGCGTGGGCAGTTTGAGTGGGCATGTTGTGTGGGCAGTTTGGGTAGGCATGTTGCGTGGGCATATTGCGTGGCCAGTTTGAGTGGGCATGTTGCGTGGGCACTTTGGTGGGCATGTTGCGTGGGCAGTTTGTGTGGGCATGTTGCGTGGGCATATTGCGTGGGCAGTTTGAGTGGATATGTTGCGTGGGCAGTTTAGGTGGGCATGTTGCGTGGGCAATTTGGGTGGGCATATTGCTTGGGCAGTTTGGGTGGGAATGTTGCGTGGGCATTTTGGGTGGGCATGTTGCGTGGGCAGTTTGAGTGGGCATGTTGCGTGGGCAGTTTGAGTGGGCATGTTGCGTGGGTAGTTTGGGTGGGCATGTTGCGTGGGCAGTTTGGGTGGGCATGTTGCGTGGGCAGTTTGAGTGGATATGATGCGCGGGCAGATTGGGTGGGCATGTTACGTGGGCAGTTTGGGTGGGCATATTGCGTGGACAGTTTGAGTGGGCATGTTGCGTGGGCAATTTGGGTGGGCATGTTGCTTGGGCAGTTTGGGTGGGCATGTTGCGCGGGCATTTTGGGTGGGAATGTTGCGTGGGCAGTTTGGGTGAGCATGTTGCGTGGGCTGTTTGGGTGGGCATATAGCGTGGGCAGTTTGGGTGGGCAATTTGGGTGGGCAGTTTGAGAGGGCATGCTGCGTAGTCATCATAAACCACTATCGGCGGAGCCCTAGGGAAAACTCGGCGAAGCCGAGGTTACGCTAGTCCTAATACTAAAAGGCCAGATTCACTTTCTATAGTTATATATTTTAATCAAGACAATCGCCAAACTTTAGACAAGGCTACAGCTTAAACGGTGCGACCGATTTTCATGAAATTTTTATCATATTGTAGGATGCATAGTTTTCGAGTAAAAAATTATTAAAGATTAAATATTGGGACAGAAACAATATTTTTCACAGTAACGATCACAGTTTTCCTTGAAAATTTAAGACGATAAACGCTGTTATGTCAATGTCAATGATGACAAATTATGAGTTTTCTTCTTTTAAATGCAATAAAATGTTTTATTAATATATAATAATTAAAGAAAAGATGATGAATTTAACGAGGTAGGTATATGTAATGATTTTAAGCCATGTTTATTGTTATGTTACATATTTTATTTTGTAAATAGAATTTTGGAAAATGTATAAGGAAACACGTCGAAAAGGATCAGAAAACATTTAAATAATATGCAAAATTGAAGAAAAGAACGTAAGAATTAAACGACAAGGCTACAGCTTAAACGGTGCGACCGATTTTCGTGAAATTTGTACCAAGTTGTAGGAAATGATTGCCTTCAGGGCCCTTCTAATGGATCGAATTTCTGTAGGATGCATAGATTTCGGGTAAAAATTATTAAACGTAAATTGAAACAATGGATCGCAGAATACAAGTAAAAATTGAGAAGATAAAAATGCTGTCATGTGTAACATTTGGCATATCATTGTCAACGATGACAAATTATGAATGTCGTATGGGTTGTCGACCTTTCCAATGCTAAATATAAATAAATATATTGTTTAAAATTGAAGAAAAGAATATGAATGAAACGAGGTAGGTATACGTAATGAATTTAAGCAATATTTATTGTTAATTTAGATTTTATTTTGTAAATAGATTTTACGAAATGTCAGAAGTTACTAAAAACTACGAAAACGTTGATAAAGATTAGAAGAGTATCATCACAATCAACGAAAAAATACTTGTATAAAATTAAAAAGATAAATACTGTCTTCTGTCACATTTCATATGTTAATGACAAATTTGAACTACAGAAAATAATCGGTTTAAAATTGAAGAAAAGAATGTGAAAATTAAACGACGTAAGGTACGCTATGAATGTAAGATATGTTTATTCTTATTTTTAATTTATTTTGTAAATAGATTGTTGAAAATTTTTGAGTCTGAAGTTTTTTGACTGAAAAATGATTGGGAAGAGAAGAAAATTCCTGGATTGCAGTCAATAAAATATATTTAAATCGGCCTCTACCGGTTTCGGCAACACATTTGCCTTCTTCAGGAGCTAAAAAATTGAACAACGGATTCATTTGTGTTTTACAGTGTGTATTACAATTCTAACTTACGTGATTTATTTTATTTTATGTATGTAAATGTAACATATTAAAATTACAAAAATAACAGGTACAACACACATTTGGACGTCACAGTTAAAAAAATAAATAAATAAATATGATAAGGTACTCTAAAGTCGTCAAAATTGTAAAATTTGTAAAAAGTTTACACCCTTTGAAAAATTTTAATGAAGTTTGAACATGTTAAGTTCCGAAGTTTTTTAAAGAAGGTTTACCGCCACTTATTTAAAAGTTTTATATGTTTTATTATTCTTACTTTTATTTTGTTTTCATGTAAAGTTTCTTCTTTTATTTTTATTGTTAAATTTTAAAATGTTTGTGTATATTTTGCTAAGGTTAATTGTGTCTGTTTTTAAGTTAATATTATTTGTATCGTCATTTATATGTAAAATTTCTAGTGTCAAGCGCTTTGACAGATTTTGTTCTGTCTAAAATTTTTACGTTGTGATAATTAAAACTGTGGCCTGAAGATTGAACATGTCCTACTAAGGCGCATTTCCCTTGGTTGTTATTTTTGTTGCTACAGTTTCTTTTATGTTCATCCATTCTTGTTTATAAATATCTCTTCGTCTGACCAGTATATTGAGCTGGGCAGTCATTGCAGGGAATTTTATAAATTATGTCAATTTTGTATTTCTTGTCAATATTTGCTTTTAAGTTACTAAATAAATTTCCAACTGTTTTTATTTGTTTAAAACCTATACCTACATTTAAATTAGCGCTAAATAGTTTTTTAAATGCATCGCTATGCCATCTATGTATGTTAATGCTAAAAACTTTTTTTGGATTTACACTATTTGCTGCATTATTATTATGTTGTTGATTCTGTTGGTTATTATTATTATGCATTTTACTTTTTACATTATTAATTAATCCATACACAATGCCGCGAGGATATTCATTCTGTTTTAATAGATCTTTAACATATTCCAATATGTCTTTATGATAACACTTTGAGGTTAACTTAAGTGATCGAGAAATCAGGTTTGTTGCATTATTTATTAATTGACTTTTAGGATGTTTGGAGTTATAATTCTGGTACCTAGTACTTGCATTGGGTTTTTTATACCATTTGGTAGTAACTGTGCCATCATTCTGGCGTACCACAGTCATATCCAAAAATGGAATAAATCCCGATTCTTCAATCTCCATGGTGAATTGTAAATTACTGTTGTAGCTATTAAAAATAGTTAGTGTTTCGTCTACTTTATTTTTAGGTACTATTAGAAACAAGTCATCCACATATTTTTTAACGAAAATGCATTCATAAGATAGTAAGGGTATGACATTATTAAGGTGCTTGTCCATCACTAGAATCGCCACTATAGGGCTGAGTGAGGAACCCATAGCTGTTCCCCAAATCTGCTTATAGTACGTATCGTTGTATTTGCAAAAACCTTCCCTTAAACAGAAACAAACTAACTCAGAGAACTCATTCCAGGGGATTTGTGTTCTTTGTGAAATTATGGTCCATTCCTCCTTTATGGCGTCGAGTATCAAGTCCAAAGGAATGTTAGTGAATAGGGATATTACATCTAATGAAATAAAAATGTGTCCTTTAGGTATTTGTAATTGAGTTATGGTTTCCTGAAATTCGTTTAAATTCCAGGAAACAATAACGAATCTAGTGATGGACAAGCTCCTTAATAATGTCATACCCTTACTATCTTATGAATGCATTTTCGTTAAAAAATATGTGGATGACTTGTTTCTAATAGTACCTAAAGATAAAGTAAACGAAACACTAACTATTTTTAACAGCTACAACAGTAATTTACAATTCACCATGGAGATTGAAGAATCGGGATTTATTCCATTTCTGGATATGACTGTGATACGCCAGAATGATGGCAGAGTTACTACCAAATGGTATAAAAAACCCAGTGCAAGTACTAGGTACCTGTATTGTAACTCCAAACATCCTAAAAGTCAATTAATAAATAATGCAACAAACCTGATTTCTCGATCACTTAAGTTAACCTCAAAGTGTTATCATAAAGACATATTGGAATATGTTAAAGATCTATTAAAACAGAATGAATATCCTCGCGGCATTGTGTATGGATTAATTAATAATGTAAAAAGTAAAATGCATAATAATAATAACCAACAGAATCAACAACATAATAATAATGCAGCAAATAGTGTAAATCCAGAAAAAAAGTTTTTAGCATTAACATACATAAATGGCATAGCGATGCATTAAAAAAACTATTTAGCGCTAATTTAAATGTAGGTATAGGATTTAAACAAATAAAAACAGTTGGAAATTTATTTAGTAACTTAAAAGCAAATATTGACAAGAAATACAAAACTGATATAATTTATAAAATTCCCTGCAATGACTGCCCAGCTCAATATACTGGTCAGACGAAGAGATATTTATAAACAAGAATGGATGAACATAAAAGAAACTGTAGCAACAAAAACAACAACAAAGGGAAATGCGCCTTAGTAGGACATGTTCAATCTTCAGGCCACAGTTTTAATTTTGACAACGTAAAAATTTTAGACACAGAACAAAATCTGTCAAAGCGCTTGACACTAGAAATTTTACATATAAATGACGATACAAACAATATTAACTTAAAAACAGACACAATTAACCTTAGCAAAATATCCACAAACATTTTAAAATTTAACAATAAAAATAAAAGAAGAAACTTTACATGAAAACAAAATAAAAGTAAGAATAATAAAACATATAAAACTTTTAAATAAGTTGCGGTAAACCTTCTTTAAAAAACTTCGGAACTTAACATGTTCAAACTTTATTAAAAATTTTCAAAGGGTGTAAACTTTTTACAAATTTTATAATTTTGACGACTTTAGAGTACTTTATCATATTTATTTATTTATTTTTTTAACTGTGATGTCCAAATGTGTGTTGTACCTGTTATTTTTGTAATTTTAATATGTTACATTTACATACATAAAATAAAATAAATCACGTAAGTTAGAATTGTAATACACACTGTAAAACACAAATGAATCCGTTGTACAATTTTTATAGCTCGTGAAGAAGGTAAATGTGTTGCCGAAACCGGTAGAGGCCGATTTAAATATATTTTATTGACTGCAATCCAGGAATTTTATTCTCTTCCCAAATTGTTGAAAATGTTCGAGGTTATTAAACGACGAAATGGACGAGAAATGCAGGAAAAGCATCAACGACAAGAAAGACTGTGGAGGACAAAGTGTACAGTGTACAGAGAGAATGTCAAGGATTGTTTTCTGTGCCGGTCAGTGTATTAATTTAAGATATGTTTATTTATATTTTATTTTGTAAATAGATTTTACAAAACTGACAAAAAGAAACTGGTAGTATTTGGGTTGGCAGTCCAGCGTGTTTTATTCGCACGGCTTTACCCGTATGTTCTAAACCTAAACCGTACACAAATAACGGAGTGTGTGGGGCTCTTTAGGGCAGATTTCATGGGCAGTTTGGGTTGCGTGGGTGGTTTGGTTGGACATGTTGCGTGGGCAGTTTCGGTGGACACGTCGCGTGCGTAGTTTGTGTAAGCATGTTGCGTGGGCAGTATGGGTGGGCATGTTGCGTGGGTAGTTTGGATGGGCATGTTGCGTGGGCATGTTTCGTGGGTAGTTTGGGTGGGCATGTTGCGTGGGCAGTTTGGGTGGGCATGTTGCGTGGGCAGTTTGGGTGGGCATGTTACGTCGGCAGTTTGGGTGGGCATGTTGCGTGGGCAGTTTGGGTGGGCATGTTGCGTGGGCAGTTTAGGTGGGCATGTTGCGTGGGTAGTTTGGGTGGGCATGTTGCGTGGGCAGTTTGGGTAGGCATGTTGCGTGGGTAGTTTGGGTGGGCATGTTGCGTGGGTAGTTTGGGTGAGCATGTTGCGTGGGTAGTTTGGGTGGGCATGTTGCGTAAGCAGTTTGGGTGGACATGTTGCGTGGGTATTTTGGGTGGGCATGTTGCATGGGCATGTTGCGTGGGTAGTTTGGGTGGGCATGTTGCGTGGGCAGGTTGCGTGGGCATGTTGCGTGGGTAGTTTGGATGGGCATGTTGCTTGGGTAGTTTGGGTGGGCATGTTGCGTGGGCAGTTTGGGTGGGTAGTTTGGGTGGGTATGTTGCGTGGGCTGTTAGGGTGGGCATGTTGCGTGGGTAGTTTGGGTGGGCATGTTGCGTGGGTAGTTTCGGTGGGCATGTTGCGTGGGCAGTTTGGGTGGGCATGTTGCGTGGGCAGTTTGGGTGGGCATGTTGCGTGGGCAGTTTGGGTTGGCATGTTGCGTGGGCAGTTTGGGTGGGCATGTTGCTTGGGCAGTTGAGTGGGCATGTTGCGTGGGCTGTATGGGTAGGCATGTTGCGTGGGCAGTTGAGTGGGCATGTTGCGTGGGCTGTATGGGTAGGCATATTGCGTGGGCAGTTTGGGTGGGCATGTTGCGTGGGCAATTTGGGTGGGCATGTTGCGTGGGCAGTTTGGGTGGGAATATTGCGTGGGCATCATAAACCACTATTCGCGGAGCCCTAGGGAAAACTCGGCGAAGCCGAGGTTACGCTAGTCCTAATACTAAAAGTTTAGATTCACTATCTATAGTTATATATATATATATATATATATATATATATATATATATATATATATATATATATATATATATGTATATATATATATATATATATATATATATATATATATATATATATATATTTGAATTCATCGCGACGATCGCCCAACTTTAGACAAGGCTACAGCTTAAACGGTGCGACCGATTTCCGTGGAATTTGTATCAAATTGTAGGAAATAATTGGCTTCAGGGCCCTTCTAATGGGACGAATTTCTGTAGGATACATAGTTTTCTGGTAAAAATTATTAAACGTAAATTGAAACAACCGATCGAAGATTACATGTAAAAATTTAGACGATAAACACTGTCATGTGTAACATTTGGCATATCAATGTCAACGATGACAAATTATGAATGTCGTATGGGTTGTCGACCTTTTCGTTGCTAAATATGTATAAATAATATGGTAATATTGAAGAAAATAATATGAATTAAACGAGGTAGGTATATGTAATGAAGTAAAGATATGTTTATTGTTTACTTATAATTTATTTTGTAAATAGATTTTTCGAAACGTCAGAAATATTTAAAAACTACGAAACGCTGCATGAGAAAATCATGAAGAATATCAAAATCGATTGAAGGATACTTTTACAAAATTAAGAAGATAAACACTGGCATCTGTCATATTTGATATGATAATGTCAAATTGTAAACGTCAGTTGTCTAAATGCCAATTTTTTTTAAAATAATATTTAAACCTGAAGAAAATAATGTATGAATTAAACGAAGTAGGTAAACGCAATGAATTTAAGCCATGTTCATTGAAAATTTATGTATTTTCTATAGTAAATATATTTTACAAAATTTATATTAAAAACTACGAATACGATGAGAAAAACACGAAGAAATAATTTAGAAGATAAATGTCATCTGGCACATTAATATGAAGTTTTGTTACATAAAAAATAAAATCATTAGGGATATAAAAATAATTAATAAATAAAAGTGTATTTAATTAAAAATTTATCAATACAATAAGTCAATTTGTATAATTTCTTAATAAATTGTGTAATTAACATATGTGTTTGAGTTTGACCTTGTCGATAAAGTAGATTTTACATTAGCTACCGTACACCATGGCAAACAAAAGAATAATATTGTTTGTTTTTCACTTTGGTGGAAAAAAGCAAAATTTTTATTGAGTCCCAAGCCAATATTAATCTAATTGCGAAAAAAAATAATTAATTGTGTATTTAGTGCTGAATTTTTGAACATTATACCTGCATCATTTGAGAGAGAGAGAGAGAGAGAGAGAGAGAGAGAGAGAGATCAGATCAGACGTACAGTAAAATAAATAAATAATCTCTTCTACAGCACAGAGCGGAAAGCAGTGGAATAGAAGGTAAGAGACACAATATTAGCTAAGTTATCAGTATAATTTACAACTGTATAGGACGCGGGCACTCATGTGACTTGGTTGGCCTTGGCAAGCAGATTTGGGGGCCCCTGTCAAAATGACACTTAGTTTATTGTGATTAAATTTAAATGTTTACATCGTAGAAACAGGCCGTAATTAAAGTTTCTCAGATCAATACGACCTATTTCTAGAATTAAAATAACTTAAAAATGTCACAATTTTTCGTTCAAAATTTTTGAAATTTTCATTTCCATGCAAACAGGAAAACTTTAAATATTGAATGTAAAATTTCGACATTTGTAAATTATGAACATAATTTTTTGGTGTAATTTTGACGCGGGTCTCCAAAGGCCAACAAAATCTCATGACTGCTCGCATCCTATATTTCTGTACAGAACGCCGTTTTAATATTTATTCTACATTTCGTCCATTCATGAAGTAAATTTACCCTGTAAAGGGTCGGATATTTTAGATTATTTTAAGACGTCATTAAATGAAATACAGACGTCTTTAATTAATTATGGGATGTCCTTACAATATTTGTTAATATACAAAATTGTTTTTAAAACGTCTTAAATTCGAATTCTGGTCATGATATTTACCGAGATGTGATATCCATAATTCAGTTTTAAATATCCAAAATTAATTTATCAAAAATTAAAATGAGCCTGTTTCACATTTTTCAAAAAATATATTACATGTAAGTTTATGCAATATTTTTCTTATTTATAATTATTTTTTAAATAATTTATTTTCGTAAATAATAAAATTAAAAGTTTGGCGCCAAAAATAGTCATATAAAACAACCTGCCGAAATAAGGGGTGTTAAAGAGTTAAGGTAAAATTAAATGTAAAAAACCCAACTACGACCTACTACTTCCAGCCACAATTTTCTTTTCTTCGCATCTATTGGCATATTTATAAATTCAATAGTAGGTTTGCTCCTAGCAGCAATTTTGCAAGAAAGCACAATACGATACCGTAAATTACGAATTTTATATTGGATTTTTTATTATCTAACACAAACCAAACTAAAAAATTTGACATTTGTTTGACAACTTTGACAATGTGCTTATTAGAACACTTCTAACAAAACACAAAGAATTGACAATATTAAAGGACCAATTGGAGATGATGAAGATGTATGTGTTGTGATCTCACATTCTGTTTCAGATATAAATTATGTACAATACATACATTTTCTTTATATTCAATACACACACACACATCGTAAATATGTTATAATCGGATTCTAGAGAATCTAAAAACGTGCTTATTCAAATAAATGTAATTCATTGGAAAAATTTGGTACTTCTTAATTAATGCTGTTCTCAAAGTTTTATCTTCTTCGCTTATGTTTTGGCATGTAACAAAAATATAGGCTTGACAAAAAGCACACAAAAATAAATTGACTTAAATGCCAACGTCACTGGATAAACATGAGTACAGAGGGCAGTGTAGTAGATAATTATATGTCCGTACCTCTACGACATACGTCATTACTATTTGTAGTGTGCTAGAAAGTAATGCCACCATTTATGTATATCTGTCACATTACATAAATTAAATAGACATACGTCAAATAATCTTTCACTTCTCAATACAAAATGTTGCTAAGCTACTGCTACATAAAGTGCTGTGTATTGTTCCTTCGAACAAATGACCTTGAATAGTCATCTTTCGTGAATGATAATTAACAAAATATTTTTTTCCAATTTAGGGATAAACAGTGTTTCATTTGGAGTAATAGTAAAAATCTGCATAACTCCAACCAGAGGTTAAACAATCTATACAGCTGTGATACTAAGAGGTGTGAGTTGTATTCTATATAATACATAAAACCGAACGCACTCTAAAAACTGTAAGTAATTATTTAAATTACATTATATAAAATGCCGTCCAAAGATAAAATGAAACGTCAAAAGAAACAACAATATTATGACAGAAGTAAAAAAACAATTGTAAACAAGTCAAATAACACCGAAACTAATGATGTAACTAATTTAAATATCGATATATTAAATAGGGAAAGAAATAATATAATGAAATGAATAATTTAAATGTAGGTACTACCAGCATAGGAAATACTGTAATTCAGTGTAATTTGACAGATAATGATTTAAATACATTGCTAAATCCGCAAGGTTATTTAGAAGACGCAAACATAGGTAGTCTAGGGCACTGGTTAGCTTCGTATTATGATGGTACTGACATTATCATTTATGATAGCATGAATTCACAATGTTTACACGCCAGTGTTCAAACATATTTAGATGGATTATTTCCATACAGACCTCCAGTCACATTTACGCGAGTTCAACAACAACCGAACGCCTACGATTGTGGTCTATTTGCTATCGCGTTTTGTACCAGTATAATATTTAACCGTAATCTTGAATAGGAAACGTACGATACAACAAGACTCAGGTCTCATGTTTTGCAAATGTTTCGGGTAAGGCAGTTAGCAATTTTTCCAGTTATACGTCAACAACAATTACGTGTAAACTATTTAAAACGTAAATCTAATGAAACCGAAGAACAGCGAAATAATCGTTTGAAAAGACTAACTGAAAATAATTTAAAGCGATTAAGCAATGATACACCTGAAGATAAAATTAAACGTTTAGAAATATAAAAACAAATTACTGCGAATTATATTAAACGTGAAACACCCGAAGAAAAAGCGCATAGGTTAAATAAACTTAAATCCAATTTCGAAAATTATCTAAGCAATGAAACGCCAGACGAAAGAGCTGAGAGATTAGAAAAACTTAAATCCAATTTCCAAAAATATCTAAGCAATGAAACACTTGACGAAAAAGCAAATAGGTTAAAAAAGCAGAAAGAAATCAATTCAAATAGTTTAATACGCGAAACATCTGAGGAAAAAGCTTGCAGGTTAAAGAAACTTAAATTTAACTTTAAAGACTATTTAAAGAATGAAACACCTGAGCAAAAAGCAAATCGATTAGAAAGATATAAAGATAATTTCGCGAATTTAACTAACAATGAAACTAATGAACAAAAAAAATCAGGTTATTAAAAAATAATCAATTAAATAAAGCTAAATCAGTTACAAAGAAATACAAAAACAAAATTTCAGAAACGTACATGTTAGCAAGTAAAGGCTTAGAGTTACAAATAGAGACTCACAGTTTGGGTCCTATGACAGTTTTATGCAAAGATTGTTCATCCAAAAACTTTGCTTTTGAAAAGCCTCAAGATAGCAAATTCACCCATTGCTGTGGTAAGGGTAAGTTACACCCGGATCAGTTAGCTTATTTTCCTGATTACATCAAGAATATGATGATTAGTAATAATTCAGATAGTAAAAATTTTAAAGAAAATATTAGAAAATTCAACAGTACTTTGGCTTTTGCTTCCATGGGAGCAAATATTTCACCACCACCAGGACAAGGTCCATATTGTTTTCGTATTCATGGTCAAATTTACCATGATACAAACGCTTCATTGTATCCTGCAGATGGTAAAACCGAAAAATATGCCCAGTTGTACATTATTAATTCAGCTGATGCGTTACAGACACGCATGAGTCTAGAATATAATAAACAATGCAAACCAGAAATAATGAAACAGTTAGATAGTATAATAAGAGAGGTTAGTCCATATTGCAAAGCATATTTAATGTTACAAGAAGTAGAACAAAGAGAAATTGCTAAAGCTAATCTAACTAATTACACCATTCCTGAAGTTAACTTGTGGATAGTTAATGATAGAACAAAAGATAAACGTAGGTACAATGTACCAACGAGTAATGAGGTAGCTGTTGTTTTCAAATCAAATGACGGTGCACCACCAATAAATAGAGATATTTGTATTCACCCTAGGGCCGGTTGTCAAGTTAGAATACATCAGTTTAGTGAAAATTGCGATCCTATGATTTATCCATAATTATTTCCTCATGGCCAAGGTGGTTGGAACATGAATTTGAAACAAAAGGATGGTGTTAAAAAACAAAGTATGTTACAATTTTACATGAATAGATTATTGGTTCGAGATCATTTCAACCCCTGTTTAGTAGCAGGAAAACTTACTCAGCAATATATTGTAGACGCATACGTCAGAGTCGAAGCCGAACGACTAACTTACATTCGTTTAAATCAGCCTACACTTAGAGTAGAGCTGTATAGTGGTTTAATGGATCATGTCAACAATATAGCCGCAACCGAAGGCGGTAAAGCCGGTACGATGGTTATTTTGCCATCAACATTTCAGGGCGGCAGTAGATTTATGCTTAAAATGTAGCAAAATGCAATGTCAATCGTACGAGAATTTGGCAAGACTTGTTCATCACAGTAACATGCAATCCAAAATGGCTGGAAATATTACAATTACGCGAAGGTCAAACCACTAGCGACAGGCCAGATATTGTAGCAAGAGTATTTTTATGCATGAATTTCTACACGATGATATTTTTGGTAAAGTTTTAGCGCTCATATATGTAATTGAATTTCAAAAACGTGGTTTACCACACATGCATTTGCTATTAACATTAGCTGAGAGTAGTAAAATTCGAAATAGAGACGATATTAATTCTGTTGTAAGCGCCGAGGTTCCGGACGAGGACGCTAAGCCGGAATTATATCAATTAGTTCGATGACATATGGTACACGGCCCATGCGGTCAATTAAACAAAAATTCACCATGTATGAGTGACAATAAATGTTCTAAAAAATACCCCAAGGAATTTAGAAATGAAACGCAAGAAAATATAAACGGTTACCCACTGTATAAAAGACCGAATAATGGCGCGACAATAGATATTTTGTGGAGAAATGGTGTACCTAAATATACAATTGATAATCGCTGGATAGTCCCATATAATACATATTTATTAAAAAAAATTCGAGCTCATAAATATAGAAATATGTTCATCAGTTAAGAGTATTAAATACATTTGCGATTATTTATGCAAAGGCCATAATTGCGCCTCAATAAAATTAGGTCAAACTGATAAAACAAATACTGTTTAATGGGATGAAATTAACGGTTATTTAGACGCCAGATATGTATCTGCACCAGAATGTTGTTGGAGACTTTTAGAATATCCTGTACATGACAAGTCTCACGCTATTTTCAAACTTGCTGTGCATCTAAAATATCAACAGAGCGTTTGTTTTGTTACCGGTCAAGAGAAACAAGCTTTAGAACGCGCAGCCAAAAAAAATACTACGCTAACTGCGTGGTTCATGTTAAATCAAACAGATGTCAATGCGCGAAAATATCGCTACAAGGAAATTCCAAAATAATATGTTTTCACAAATAACATGTGGAAAGATAGACAAAGAGAGAAAAAACCACCAATAGGTCGTATGATTTCAGTTAGCCCCAAAGATATTGAACGGTTCACTTACGCTTAATATTGGTTCATGCCACTGGTGCCACAAGTTTCGAAGACTTACGCACGGTTGATGAAATATTGTACAATACATATCAGGAAGCGGCCCGTGCTTTAGGTCTTTTGCAAAATGACAAAGAATCCGAAAATTGTTTAAGTGAGGCTGTTTAAGTAAATTTCCAAAACAACTTTTTGTTATTTGTATATTTAATTTGTTTTCGTACAACAACAAATGCAGTTGAATTATGGGAAAAATTCAAAGAGTATTTAATGGAAAATTATTTATTACATCATTCCAAAGAAACTGCACAAAATAAATGTTTACAAAATATTCAAGAAATATTAATCATTCGTAGATACGATCTTAGTGATTTCGGTTTGCCACAACCGAATGAAATCGATGATGTAAGTAATGAAAATGATTTCATAGATATAAATGCAGAAAAATTAGAGGGCGAGAAGAATGTATCTTTATTCAATAGTGAACAAAGGGATATTTTACAAAACATTTTAAATGCAGTAAACGATGCAAATTGTAAAAACAGATATTTCTTTGTAGACGGGCCAGGTGGCACTGGCAAAACCTTTTTATACAACACACTAATCAGTGTCCTAAGAGGACAAGGGCAAAAAGTTATAGCTGTTACCTGGACAGGTATCGCAGCTACGTTGTTGAAATGGGTCAAACGCTTCATTCAATTGCCAGTCTCAGTAACTGACGGTTGTAAGTGTAATGTCAAAGCTAATAGTCTTTCAGGGAAACTAATTACAAATGCAACAGTAATAATTTGTGATGAGGTCACAATGATCCCACAATATGCCCTAAATGCAATTGATTTATTATTAAAAGATTTAATGAGCAATAAATTACCATTTGGTGGTAAAATTATTATACTAGGAGGTGATTTTCGACAGTGCTTACCTGTAGTAAACTACACCAATCACAGAACTGTTATAATAGAAACTTCGATATTAAAATGTCCATCATGGCCGTTGTTCAAGGAATTTTCCTTGAAACAAAATATGCGAGTGAATAAAGATGAAATTGAATTTTCAGAATACCTGTTAAAAGTAGGCAATGGTGACAATGACATTGTTACAATACCGCCAACGTGCATTTCAAAAATTTCATTGGCAGACGAAAAATTCGGAACTAATGAAATATCACTTAATGATATTTATCAGTTCACAAATAGAGCTATCTTAGCACCAAAAAACGATGACACAATGATCATCATTGAAATTGTTTTAAACAAAATTTCGGGGCAACCACGGGTGTATTTCAGTGCTGACTCGTGCGAATGTGAAGATAACAATAAAATAAATTATCCCGTAGAGGTATTAAATAAACAACTTCCTACTGGCATGCCCCCATATAAACTAACATTAAAAATAGGCGCGATTGTTATGTTGCTAAGAAACATGAATCCCAAACGCGGATTGTGTAACGGTACTCGACTAATAGTTAAAGACATGAAAAATAATGATTTAGATTTGGAAGTACTTACAGGACAAAGTGCGGGTAATCGAATTTATTTACCTAGATTCGATTTAAATACCGACACAAATTTGCCGTTCATATTAAAACGGAGGTAGTTCCCTATACGGTTGGCATTTTCAATGACAATTAATAAATCCCAAGGCCAAACGTTTGATTTTGTTGATATATATTTAGAAAATCCCGTTTTCACACACGGTCAATTATATGTGGCTATGTCTCGCGTTAGATCAATGCAGAATTTGAAAATCAAAGTATCCGATGACTGCGTGAATGAGACAGGCGAAGGATGTACAAATAATATTGTCTTTAAAGATATATTAAATTGAGACTTAAAAATTGATAATGTGAGTTTGAAAGAATATGTAAAGCATGAGTTTGTAGTTTTAAACACACTTGTTCATGCATAATATTTCCAAAAAATACAATTCAGTGTAAAATTAAAATGCCAACTTTAAATACAAACACATAACGAAAGTAGCATTCATTTATATTTGAATTGAAAATTATAATATTGTTATACGCATTAAGAATTGTATTATTCAATAACATTTAAGAAAGCTTTAATTTTGATTCACTGAAAAGGTCGCAAGGTTGCGTTAAATAAAACGCAACATGCTGAACTTGAAACGAGGGAATCTAAAATTTATGTAACAGAAATTACGGAAATAATTTTCCAATGAAACGAAACCGCAAGGTGCATCAAGAATTTCAAATATTATTGGTGGGTTTGGGACTATTATGTTTTAAGTCATTGTCCCTGTTACATAAATTTTAGAAAAAACGGTCTAAAATGAAGGAAAATAAATATCAGTTCTACATGAATGAAATATAATCCTATTTTATATAAAAGCGAATGCAACTGATTTTAAATTTAAGAAAAAAATATTTTTCATATTATCCATAATTCATAGATTAGAGAGGAACACTTGTCTAAATTTGATTCAAATAAGAAAGAGACCAAAAACCCTCATAAAAATGAGAGCTATACAAAAAACTGATTTACTTGGTAATTAAATTTGTTTCAAGTAATATATAGAAAAGTAAAAAAAAATATTTTAAATTACTAAATAGAAATAACTCATTTCTACGGTAATTTAATTATAATTAATTTTTTAGCATAATTTTTTGTGTACTTCGCAATTTAATTATTAAAGTAATCAGTTATAACCCAGCTCCTGACAATGACTTGGAACATAATAGTTCTGGGCCCGATACCAATAATATTTGGAATTCTTGTTGTACTTTGCAATAAACAAAACAAAAGTGTGGTTCAACATTGAAACAATATCGCTAGAGCATAAAATTATAACATAAGCTCGCGTCCGAGACATGTTTCGTAAATAAATCCACACCGCGATATATACCAATAAATAAACAAAAATGGGTATAAAATCGCAATAGTATGAATGTGTGTGTGTGTTTGTGTGCGTGTGTGTGTTTGTGTGCGTGTGTGTGTGTGTGTGTGTGTGTGTGTGTGTGTGTGTGTGTGTGTGTGTTTGTGTGTGTAAATGTATTTGTTTTTATTAAAAAATATAGTTCCCAGCTTTTGGAGTTCCACCGTCCTTTTATTGTAAATTTAATTTAAATTTAAAGTACACCACATTTTTAAATATTGTAACGTTTTTATTTATTTGGGTGAAGTGTAAATATTAGACAATTGTTATTAATGAAAATAAAAGTTTATTATAATGATAAATAGATATTAAATATAATTAAAAGATGATAAATATAACGAACACTACGATTAAACAAATATTAAACACTAATTAAGACTAAGAATATTATAAAACACTTAAACACTAAAATTATTTATTTAAACAATATATAGATCACTTATTTATTTATACAACTGTATTTATTTATATTTAGCACTCGTCGACTATCTGTTTATATCACCAACTGTTCTACACGCAACACTTATTTATATCAGACTGTCCAGTGCCTTCGCCAACGGTGCTTATATACCGTAGCCGAACATTCGAGAATGCACGGGAATACTTCTAGATACAACACAATAGGTTACATCAACCGCGTAATTAAGCAGGCGCCGGCCAGTCGGTTGCGTCATCGCTAACAATAGACGCTCGCTCGTCCCTGCGACAGCGGCGGCGACACCGACGGGGACAGAGGCGGTAACAGTGGCGGCGAGGGCGGGCACTGCACATTACACTGCCCCCTCCCTAAGACTGTTTCGTCCCGGAACAGTTCATGATGACGAAATCTGCATGCATTACCCTTGGTGCATTTCGAAGTTTTGAAGAAATGACAGTCGATGGTCCGCTCGACTTCTTTATGTCCGTTAGGGTTAAAGCTGCAAACGAGAATTTCAACACCGGTAAAACGGAAGAGGATTTCTATCATGTTCCTAACAATCCTCCAATCTAAACCATCTAGACCACAGCCTAACTTCGGTACGGCTAGCTTCAAAATGTCATTCTTAAGCAGATGATCCCTCAAATCGTACAACGAGTTCCACAGGTCACGATACGACGGTTTCTGGTACGAGCGTGGTTTTGTAACCAGGTAATAGATGTACCGCTGATGGTCTGCATTGTTATCCTTCAGGCGCAGCGTTTTCCCAACAGTTGGGCGTTGGTTGGCCAGTTCTTGTTGTCGCCCAAATTTCGCCTTAAAGGCTGAAGCTATGCCACGGGACATCTTTAAGTCTTCTGATACGCAGTGACCGAGGGAATAATCTGAAGACACGGTGAATAGATCTCGGTGTTCTTCTTTCGTCACGCCGAACCGCGCCTTGCGGCCAAAGGAATAGTTCTCCATGAAGTCTTCAAAAGTTGGTTCTTGTGTTATGATCTGACGAACCGTTGCTCCGTTATGGACTTCGTGGTTGTCTCCGGCAAAAGGGGCTAGCCGATTAAAGTGTACTACTCTCGGCTTCCCGCCAGGTTGTTTCTTAATTCTGTATACCACGTCGTTTATCCTTTTGACTACCTCATAGGGGCCTTCCCAATTATTTTGCAGCTTTGGTGATAACCCACGACGTCTTTGTGGATTGTAAAGCCACACTAAATCCCCAGGTTGATGTCCACCCTTTTCGGCCTTGATGTCATACCGGTCCTTCATTCGGTCGCTGGCAGCTTGAATGTTCGTACGGACTTGTTCATGAATGTCATCCATTCTTCTCCGTAAGTCCGTAACGTAATCTTCCCCGGCCAGATCTTCCCCAGGTTTACTGCCGAACACCAAGTCACATGGTAAGCGCAACTCACGCCCGAATAAGATGTTCGCAGGAGTTTGCCCTGTTGTTTCATGCACGGATGAACGATAAGCCAACAGGAACAGATGGAGGTGTCGGTCCCAGTCTCTTTGGTGGTTGGAGACTACCTTCGACAAATATCGGTTGATCGTTCTGTTCATTCGTTCAACCATGCCATCAGACTGCGGATGTAATGCAGTTGTTCTAGTTTTATTAATTCCTAATATCTTACAGACATTTTGGAAAACGGCAGACTCAAAATTTCTTCCCTGGTCGGAATGGAGTTCACGCGGTACTCCGAATCGGCATATACATTCCTTAACTAAAGTTTCAGCGACCGTGGTGGCTTCCTGGTTGGGTAATGGATATGCTTCAACCCACTTGGTGAAGTAGTCCATAACAACCACGATGTATTTATTACCTTCGTCACTTTCTGGGAATGGTCCAGCCACATCAATCGCAATACGCTCAAATGGACTACCAACGTTGTATTGGCGCATTGGAGCTTTTCGTCGTTTATGCGGACCGTTACTGCCAGCGCAAACCACACATTTCTTGCACCAATCTTTAACATCTTCCGTGAAGTTAACCCAGTAAAACCGCTGGCGCAATCTTTCTAGCGTTTTGATGACTCCGAAATGGCCTCCAGATCCGTCATGGATCTCTTTCAACACGTCTGGTACTCTACTCTTAGGAATAACTAACTGAGTTCTCTTCTCAGTTCCATCAGCATTTTCTACCACACGCTTTAACATGCCATCCTCAATCACCATGGAGTCCCATTGCGCCCAGTACGATTTTACACTTGGTGAGTGTGGTGCAACGTCTTCCCATACTGGTTTGCTCTCCTCTGCTTTCCATTCGAGTATAATTTTCAAAGTTGGGTCTTTTCCTTGATCTTCGCGTAGTCCATCTGGCTGCCAATTATCGTCGACTACTGTTGTTCTGGCGACGATGGAAAATTTCTCTTCTAGTCGACTACAATGCTTGCAATCATCTTGGCACGGCCTTCTGGACAATGCATCGGCGTTACGATGGCTGGTACCTGTTCTATGCTCGATTTTGAAATCGTATTCTTGTAGTCTTTCAATCCATCTAGCCACCTGACCTTCAGAATTCTTGAATTGTAACAGCCATTTTAATGCAGCATGGTCAGTTCTAATCAAAAAATTTCTTCCGTACAAATATTTGTAGAAATGTTCCACGGATTTCACGACTGCCAAGAGTTCTTTTCTAGTAACACAATAATTCCTCTCTGGTTTTGACAAAGTCTTACTAAAATAGGCAATAACCTTCTCATGTCCGTCTTGTATCTGGGAAAGAACACCACCAATTCCCACGTTGCTTGCATCTGTGTCTAGTATGAATTCTCCTGCAGGTAACGGATAACTCAGGACAGGTGCGCTGGTCAAAGCATGTTTAAGTTCTTCGAACGCAACTTTGCAGTCCATTTCCCAGATAAATCTTCGACCTTCTTCAGTAAGCTTTGTCAGTGGCTTGGCTATGTTGGCAAATCCAGGTACATATCGCCGATAATAAGTACACAAACCAAGAAAACTTCTAAGTTCGTGTTTGTCTCTAGGTGCTGGCCAATCTCTCACAGCCTTTATCTTTTCCGGGTCAACTGCAATACCCTTATCTGAAACCACGTGTCCAAGGTAATGAACTTCCTTTTGGAACAGGTGACACTTCTTGGGGCTGAGCTTCAGGTTAGCCTTCCGCAATCTCTGGAAAACCTCTTCCAAATTCTTCATGTGGTCCTCGAATGTCTTACCTACCACAATAATGTCGTCGAGATAGACTAAACAAGTTTTCCATGATAGCCCAGCCAATACTGTCTCCATAAGTCGTTCAAACGTTGCAGGGGCATTGCAGAGCCCAAATGGCATTACAGTAAATTGCCAGAGTCCGGTACCAATGGTAAAGGCTGTCTTTTCCTTATCTTTTGAATCCAAATCCACTTGCCAGTATCCGCTCTTTAGATCCAGAGTAGAGAAAATCTTTGAGCCAGCCAAAGTGTCTAGTGTATCGTCTATTCGAGGTAGAGGGTAGCTATCTTTCTTAGTCACGTTGTTAAGTTGACGGTAATCGACGCAAAATCGTGTAGAGCCATCCTTCTTCTTTACTAACACCACTGGTGAAGCCCATGGACTGCTTGAAGGTTCAATCACACCTTCCTTTTTCATGTCCTCGATAATTCTTTCCGCTTCCTCACGCTTCGCCAATGGTAGTCTTCTTGCTGGTTGGCGGATGGGTCTTGCGTCGCCGGTGTCTATCTTATGGTGAACCACATTAGTTCTCCCGTTGGTCTTCTTGTCCAATTGAAACACATCTTGAAATCTTCCAATTAATTTCTTCGCCTTGGTTCTCTGGTCGGCGGTCAGTTCTTGGAAAGATGTTGATAATTGGTTACTTAAAGTGTCCGGAATTTTCTGAGATATGTTTCCCTTGGCCTTCACAGTTCGAATAATCGAGGAAACTTCCAAGCATTCTCCTACAATTGTTCCTCTCTTAAGAACAACAGGATAAAAATTTACGTTCATTATTCGAACTGGTATTAACTGACTGGCTTTGATCAGTGATTTTCCTACAACAACTCCAGTACCAGTCTTCACATCATCATTCTTGGGCTCAAGCATAACGATATTCCCTTCACAGAAACTACCATCTAATTCTGCTTGCACGATAGATTCACTTCGTTCTGGAAGGGTAACATCTTCGGCCATTAGTACGCGCACAGCCTTATCTTCTGGTGGGTTTAAAACAAGTTCTTCTTCATTGACCATCATTACTCCATTCTTCAGGTCAAGTTTAAAACCGTGCTTTTTCATTACGTCCATGCCGAGTATTAATTCATCTTCAACGTCAGCTACCAGCGCACGATGTTTAAAGGATGTTTTTCCAATAGTGATGGTCATATCTATTTCTCCTAATGTGGTAGCTTGTTCTCCCGTTGCTGTACGTAATCGCCACTTGGTTGGTTGAAGATCCGTCTTGTTTGCGTTCTTTATTAAGTCGGGTCTAATTATAGTCTTCGTCGCACCCGTATCCAGTAACATTTTTAGTGGTCTTCTATCAACAGAGCCATTCACGTAGATGCTGCTGGCTTGATGATGAAGGGATGCGACATAACTGATGGATTGTGGGGCTACTAGATTACGGGTCGACGATTGCCCCTTCGCATCAACCCGACTTAGTTTTCCGACTCCTTTTCTTCTTTTCCCGATTCTGTCTCTCTTTGCATTTTTTTGCAAAGTCTCTGCGGATGGCCCTGTTTACCGCAATACCAACAGACGAGTTTCTTTCTTCCGGCAAACACTTCATTTACAATTCGTCGCATTTTCTCTTCTAGGTCTTCCGTGTCTTCTTTTCTCTCCGCATCAATATTTCGCACTCGAGATTGATTACGTGAAGCTTGTTTGGCAGCTTCATGTTCTAGTGCATATGAGAGTGCGTCAATTAATGTTTTTGGGCGGGCCAATCGTAGTGCTTGCTGTGTTTCGCTGTCTCGAACTCCGTAGATAAATGCTTGAACGGCCAAGCACTCCAAAACGCTATCAGGAGCTGCAGGATGTGCGAGACGAACCAATCGAGCTACGTCGACTTCAAATTCTTGAAGGCTTTCTTTTGAACTCTGATAGCGGTTCCTCAGTTGCGTCTGGTACACCTGCTCCAGGTGCGCATTGCCGTACCGCATGTCCAACCGCTTGACTAGTTGGTCGTAGTCTTCTTGTTCTTCTTCCTTCAGCGTTTGTAGGATGTCGATGGCTTCCCCGCGCAATGAAACAGTCAACGCTGTAGCCTTCTCTTTGGACGTCCAGTTATGTGCTTTCGCAGCCGCTTCAAATTGTTTTAAATAGTTCGGCCACGAAGATTTTCCATCAAATTCCGGCGTTTTAATGTGCATTGTTGTACTAGTATTAGGTTTTACTACTTTCTTTTCTTCGTGTAAACCTGACTTCACTACATCGGAATTCGACATTGACGACGATGTAATTTCAGTGAATTTTTCTCGTAATTCTTCAATCTTCTTGTCATAGTCAACTTTTAAATTCTTCAGTTCTTCTTCAGTTTTTCTAGAATTCTCTTCTAATTTCTGATCTAAACTGCTAGAATTTTCTTCTAACTTGTGTTCTAAACTTCTAGAATTTTCTTCTAATTTTTGTTCTAATGTCTGCTCCAGAATTCTAGAATTTTCTTCCATTTTTTGTTCTAATGTTTTAGACTGTTCCAATAATTCTTCTTTTAATGTTCTGGAATTTTCTTCTAGTTTTTGTTCTAGTGTTCTGGAATTTTCTTCCGCTTTTCTAGAACTTTCCATTAATTTTTCTTCTAATGTTCTAGAATTTTCGGCTATTTCCTGTTTTAAATCTTCTTTTAATGTTCTTATGTTGGATATGTCGAATAAATAATCGTCAGGACTTTCACCAGAATCGATTAATGCTTGCCGCAGTCTTTCCTGAAGCAGAGATTTCTTTCCTGTCGTATCTAACTCTCGTTCTTCCAGTTCTGTCTTCAGATCACTTACTTTTAATTCACATAATTTTAATAGTTTAGCCATTTTATTTATTTTTAATTGACACTTCACAATTTATTAACCCCACACCTGACACCAATTGTAACGTTTTTATTTATTTGGGTGAAGTGTAAATATTAGACAATTGTTATTAATGAAAATAAAAGTTTATTATAATGATAAATAGATATTAAATATAATTAAAAGATGATAAATATAACGAACACTACGATTAAACAAATATTAAACACTAATTAAGACTAAGAATATTATAAAACACTTAAACACTAAAATTATTTATTTAAACAATATATAGATCACTTATTTATTTATACAACTGTATTTATTTATATTTAGCACTCGTCGACTATCTGTTTATATCACCAACTGTTCTACACGCAACACTTATTTATATCAGACTGTCCAGTGCCTTCGCCAACGGTGCTTATATACCGTAGCCGAACATTCGAGAATGCACGGGAATACTTCTAGATACAACACAATAGGTTACATCAACCGCGTAATTAAGCAGGCGCCGGCCAGTCGGTTGCGTCATCGCTAACAATAGACGCTCGCTCGTCCCTGCGACAGCGGCGGCGACACCGACGGGGACAGAGGCGGTAACAGTGGCGGCGAGGGCGGGCACTGCACATTACAATATACTCATTAATTTTTCAAAGTAGTATAAATCTACAATAGTTTATTTGGCGGTAGTCTCAGTACTTTAAAACCATAAAAATCTAAACATTTTGAATTAATATAAATCTTTTTATAATTGTGTAGTATTTAAGGCAACTCGAATCATTGTAAATTTCTAAGGAATAATAAACTTTAAGTTAAAATTCATGATATAATTTACTTCAAAAACATAATTAGTTGAAAACTTCAAAAATAATAATAACCATTATGGTATATTATCCATTGTTGGGTGTGCCAATCTGCTGTGTAGATATCTCTATTTAAATTTCAAAGAAATGAAAATTTATATTTTAAAATAAAATTCAGAATTATTTTTACAGAAATTTCTATAAGAGGTAATAATTACAAGAAATTTTTGTTACAATTAATATAATTTATTTTACTACAGTATAATTTAGAAAATTATATTCAAGAAATCTGAAGTCTCAGCGAAAAAACGCGCAAACAATCGCATTTATAAATCATCTTGTGCGTGTACGCTGAAGAACATTCAGACTTACCAGATTAGTTTGCAGATCAACTTATCTAATACGTATTTAAGGAAAATAATAAAAAAATTATTTTTGGCGGATGGAAGATTTTATTTCGAAATACAAATATATGGTATGTAATTTGACAATGTTATTGTATTTTTATTAATTCAATTCTTTTTCTATATTATAGAAGTATTGTAAAAAGATGCTTTACTGAAACAAGAAATTCGTCACACATTGGCGATATAAAAAAATCACACTGGATAATCATGTTATTTTAAGTTTTGAACAAGAAAATTCAAAATTTAAAATGGTACAATATTTACTGTTTAATTGCAAATAATTTTCTTACTTTATATTTCAAATTATTTCAGGTTAAACAAATTTATCCAAGTTAGTTGTTTTTTACATTGATCGAAGAACATTGATATCTGTTTCGAATTGGAATTTTTACTGTTTCTCGACAAATATCCAGGCAGAAATCGTCACTCATTGGAGACACGAAAAATCCTGCCGGAAAGTCGTGTTTCTCATAGTTTGCAACTAGAATAATCCAATACCTTAAAAATGGTAATGTTTTAATCTATTTTATTTTTCATCTAATTTTCTTACATTTAAAATTATTTCGATTTAATCAAATTCTATCCAAGTTAGTTGTTTTTTTCATCGATATAAGAACATTGATTTCTGTATTGGATTGGAAATCTGACTGTTTCTCGACAAATGTCCAGGCAAAAATTCGTCATTTATTAGAGGCACGAAAAATTCTACTCGAAAGATGTTTTTCGTAGTTTGCAACAAGAATAATTCAATACCTTAAAGTGGTACTGTTTAAATCTGTTTTTTTTTTCAATTAATTTTCTTACATTTTATTATTTCAGTTGAAACAAATTCCATCCAAGTTAGTTGTTTTTTCATGGATCGAAGAACATTGGTATATATTTTGGATTGGAATTCTTGCTGTTTTTTGACAAATGTCCAGGCAGAAATTCATCAATTATTAGACACGAAAAATCCAGCCGGGAATTCATATTTTTCATAGTTTGCAAAAAGAATTATACAATACCTTAGAAATGGTACTGTTTTAATGTTCTTACATTTACAATTATTTCAATTTAAACAAATTCCATCCAAGTTAGTTGTATATATTTTTTTCATGGATCGAAGAACATTGGTATCTATTTTGGATTGAAATTCTTACTGTTTTTTGAAAAATGTCCAGGCATAAATTCATCAATCATTAGAGACACGAAAAATCCAGTCGGTGTTCATATTTTTTATATTTTGCAACAAGAAGAATCCAATACCTTAAAAATGGTACTGTTTAATCTGTTTTTTTTAAAATTTTATTTTCTAACATTTTATTGTTTCAATTTAAACAAATTCCATCCAAGTTAGTTGTTTTTTTCTTGGATCGAAGAACATTGGTATGAGTTTTGGATTGGAATTCTTACTATTTTTAGACAAATGTCCAGGTAGAAATTCAACTATCATTAGAGACACAAAAAATCCAGCCGGGAATTCATGTTTTTCATAGTTTGCAACAAGAATACTCCAATATCTTGAAAATGATACTGTTTTAATCTGTTTTTCTCACTTAATTCTTACATTTTATTATTTCAGTTGAAACAAACTCAATCCAAGTTAGTTGTTTTTTACATGGATCGAAGAACATTAATATCTGTTTTGGATTGAAATTCTAACCAGTTTTTGACAAATGTTCAGGCAGAGATTTATCAATCATTAGAGAAACGAAACATCCAGCCGGGAATTCATGTTTTTCATATTTTGCAACAAGAATAATCCAATACCTTAAAAATGGTACGGTTTGGATTGGAATTCTTACTGTTTTTTGACAAATGTCCGGGCATAAATTCATCAATCATTAGAGACACGAAAAATCCATCCGGGAATTCACGTTTTTTATAGTTTGCAACAAGAAGAATCCAATACCTTAAAAATGGTACGTTTTTAAACTGTTTTTTCATTAAATTTTCTAACATTATATTATTTCGGTTGAAACAAATTCGATCCAAGTAAGTTGTATTTTACATGGATCGAAGAACATTAATTTCTGATTTGGATTGGAATTCTTACTGGTTTTTGACAAATGTCCAGGCATAAGTTCATCAATCATTAGAGACACGAAAAATCCAGCCGGGAATTCACGTTTTTTATAGTTTGCAACAAGAATCCAATACCTTAAAAATGGTACGTTTTTAAACTGTTTTTTTCATTAAATTTTCTAACATTTTATTATTTCAGTTGAAACAAATTCAATCCAAATAAGTTGTTCTTTACATGGATCGAAGAACATTAATTTCTGCTTTGGATTGGAATTCTTACTGTTTTTTGATAAATGTCCAGGCATAAATTCATCAATCATTAGTGACACGAAAAATCCAGCCGGGAATTCACGTTTTGTATAGTCTGCAGCAAGAAGAATCCAATACCTTAAAAATGGTACGGTTTTAAACTGTTTTTTTCCATTAAATTTTCTAACATTATATTATTTCAGTTGAAACAAATTCAATCCAAGTAAGTCGTATTTTACATGGATCGAAGAACATTAATTTCTGATTTGGATTGGAATTCTTACTGTTTTTTGACAAATGTCCAGGCATAAGTTCATCTATCATTAGAGACACGAAAAATCCAGCCGGGAATTCACGTTTTTTATAGTTTGCAACAAGAAGAATCCAATACCTTAAAAATGGTACGTTTTTAAACTGTTTTTTTCATTAAATTTTCTAACATTTTATTATTTCAGTTGACACAAATTCAATCCAAATAAGTTGTTCTTTGCATGGATCGAAGAACATTAATTTCTGCTTTGGATTGGAATTCTTACTGTTTTTTGATAAATGTCGAGGCATAAATTCATCAATCATTAGTGACACGAAAAATCCAGCCGGGAATTCACGTTTTGTATAGTCTGCAGCAAGAAGAATCCAATACCTTAAAAATGGTACGGTTTTAAACTGTTTTTTTTTCCATTAAATTTTCTAAAATTATATTATTTCAGTTGAACCAAATTTAATCCAAATAAGTTGTATTTTACATGGATCGAAGAACATTAATTTCTGCTTTGGATTGGAATTCTTACTGTTTTTTAATAAATGTCCAGGCATAAATTCATCAATCATTAGAGACACGAAAAATCCAGCCAGGAATTCACGTTTTTTATAGTTTGCAGCAAGAAGAATCCAATATCTTAAAAATGGTACGGTTTTAAACTGTTTTTTCCATTAAATTTTCTAACATTATATTATTTCAGTTGAAACAAATTCAATCCAAGTAAGTTGTTTTTTACATGGATCGAAAAACATTAATTTCTGCTTTGGATTGGAATTCTTACTGTTTTTTGACAAATGTCCAGGCATAAATTCATCAATCATTAGAGACCCGAAAAATCCAGCCGGGAATTCATGTTTTTTATAGTTTGCAACAAGAAGAATCCAATACCTTAAAAATGGTACTGGTTTAATCTGTTTTTTCATTTAATTTTCTTACATTTTATTATTTCAGTTGAAACAAATTCAATCCTAATAAGTTGTTTTTCACATGGATCGAAGAACATTAATATCTGTTTTGGATTGGAATTCTGACTGGTTTTTGACAAATGTTTTGGCAGAAATTCGTCTATCAATGAAGACATGAAAAATCCTACCCGAAATTCATAGTTTGCAATAAGAATAATTCAATACCTTAAAAATGGTACTCTTTCAATCTGTTTTTTAAACAAAATTCGATACCTATCTTAAAATGGTACAGATATTACCCGGAAATCAAATTCTTATATTAAGTTTAAAACTATCTATTTAAATAAAAATTATTGCTAAGTCTATCTAATAAAAATTTTTTGAATAGCATAATCAAACAGTATAAACCAGTAAAATAATAATTTTTATATGACCTTTACATTCTTTCCCCTTAATAACAATTCAAGCTGTATTCATATATTTTCAAATTCGTTGTGTACGCTTAGATATAACTACTTATTATTCTACAGTAAATAACTAATCATTTATTCTAGAATAAAACTATCATATTTGTGTGTTTTGTTTGATTTGTTTTATCTTTAAATTTAGTATTGTGTACTCATATAAATGTTAATAATATAGCATATATATATATATATATATATATATATATATATATATCCTGTAATTGAAATATTTTGTCCAGTTTGATTGAATCTATAAATACTACTACCACTTTGTACATTAAGTTTTAAAAATAAAATTGTTAATTTAAGATATAATATCATATTGATCTAAATAAAAGTACACTTAAATAATACGAATGGTTGATATAATTTAATCATAATTAAACTTATGAATCTGGGTATATTTCACATTTTATGAATAAATATAGTAAATGTAGCTCTTTCATAAAACTATCAAACTGTTACTCGAATTTTTATTTTGAATACGTAGAATGAGAAATATAAATTCGGAAATAGCACTTTTTATATAGTTACCAAAGATTTAGGCCATCAAGGAATGTGACGAAAATTTAATTGGATGTAAAGATAAGTAATAATTTATTGTTATTTTTGTAAAAAAATTACTAAAAAGATTGGCGTAAGAAATAGTCAAGACAACAGCCCCCCACTCCTGTGACGTCAGAGCACATACAGTACGAGATTCATAGCCAATAGAAAAACAGATTACGTTATTTATATAAATAAAAGTTGGCGATAGTTTGTCATAAGTCAAACTGCATGTGCTCTGACGTCACATTCCGTTTTAGATCACGTGAATTTGTGGGCAGGTTTGGGTGAGTAGATTGCGTGAGCAGTTTGGATGGGCATGTAGCGTGGGTAGTTTGGGTGGGCAATATAATTAATTTCTTCTAATAATGTAATTCAAATATCAAATACTTTCAAACAAGACAAAATACATAGCAGTCAGTCATATTGACGTGACATTGACATTCGGGATCAGTTCAGGATCTATATAATCCTGTTTAAAATGTGGTGCTTCGCGGGTGCGGGAACGAAGAAAATGGGTAATTCAAGATCATTTATCCCCTTTTAAAAAGAACGATTTAGGGTATATATGTGCTACTCGGATTTGATATAAAATATGAATACAAGGCGCTTTCTGATTTGATTTTGACATATTAAATTCTTTTACATTTGAGTATTTAAATATGGATGTATTACTTATGATAATGACACATGAACAAACTAATTAATTTCTTCTATTCATGACATTTTAATATCAAATACTAACAAAAAAGACAAAATACATAGCAGTCAGTCATATTGACGTGACATTGACTTTCGGGATCAGTTCAGGATCTATATGATCTTGTTTCAAAGTTGGCGCTTCGCGGGGACGGAGACGAATAAAATGGGCAGTACAAGATAATTTATCCCCTTTCAAAAAAAGCGATTTAGGGTAGATGAGAGCTACTCGGAGTTGATCTTCTTGATAAAAAGAAAGCGGCTATGATAACAAATGACTGTAAAAAATTAAATTTTTAAATGTATAAGAAAGCCTAGAAAAACAAAAACATTATTTACTCTGTGTCATCAACGGTAAGTACTAGAAAAATTATGGACGTTATTTGTATTTAATTATATTTATTTTTTCAGAAATGGGAGAAAGTGAAAGTAATACGAGTAAGTACAAGAATGATTTAAAACATTATTCATATATAATTATATATTTTAATTTTCCAGAAATGGAAGTAGAGGCGGAGCAGCCAGAAATGGCGAAAAAAGAGGAAGTGGGAGTGGAAAGTGAGTACTAAAATAATTATACAAGACATTAGCTGTATTCTTTTTGGTATATTTTTGCTCAGTTCAATTTCAAAACACAAGGGACAGTCACGTGACAGTTTTCTGTCAACCATTACCACTACCACTGAATTGCATGGCTCAGATCATTTTGAGTTTATTTCGCGGGTGATACAACATCGGCAAAGGAGAGAAATGAGTACACTCAGTACAACTCAAATCAGTTGCGTCAAAAAAAAAACGATTTCCTTATTATCTAAAATGATCTGAGATTTTGACCAAAAAAAATACATCTATTATTTATACACATAGGTATATAATTATTTTTATTTTTCCAGAACCGCAACCGCCGCCACCACCCCAGCAGGAGCGGAAGTGATCAGAGAAGGGGTGAGTAGTGGCTATAGAGGGCCCCGGCGAGGAAGGGGAAGGGGTGGTCGTCGGGGCAGAGGGCGTGGGAGAAGGGGGTGAGGGCGAAAAGTAAGATAAATTACATATACTTTAAAAACAAATACTATTGTAAAAAATTGTTTCTAGGGACAATGGTGGGCCATCGCCGAAATGTAGCAGATGATGTTTCACGCGTATCAATAAAAAAATTAAAATATAATTGTTTTGTTTTTATACGTGCATATTGTTAATATTTTGATATTGTGAAGGTTTTCGTTTCCGTGTGAATTTTGGGTGGAACCAGTCCCGTGTATTATGTCATAGTAAAATATTCCTTGTATTACTAGCACTTTACAGAGATTCAATTAGCATTTAATATATTTTAAACCGGTTGTCTTCCATGTCACTGAATGTACCGGTTCTTTGTTAAATTCCATTCAGAAAGTTTCTCTTAACTAAAAATTCAATATTTCCAACATTTCCACTAAAATCAATTACATACAATGTAAATTAGACCAAAACCAGTAGATATACTAAAGTACCGACATGGCGGCCATCTTGGCCTTAAAATGCAACTAATAATTTTTCATGTCGCTAGAGGCGCTGCTATTACAGGTGTCAAATGTCACATTGGTAATCACCAGTTTTAATTGTAGTGTGTTAAAGAAAACAAAATAAACTGAGAATTTACCACGGATAATGCTTTGTTGCTGTGCAATTAATTTTCATCATAATAAAAATATAATACATTTTTTTATTTCATATCACATGTTGAAGAGAGGTGTCATCAGTGATTTACAAACATTGGAAGATACGATATTTAATCGAAATATGTTATGCATTTTCAAGTATGAACTTTTAATATGAATAGTGTTGTTGAAATTAACAATTTGTGTTATAACAGAAACATTTTGTAGATAACCAATGAAATTGCCAACATTACAGAACCCTGCAATGACACAAATACATGCATTCCTATAATAATCTCAGAATAAGGTACGTACAGTTTGCGGATATTTGTTTTGCAAATCCTCAGTTTCTCTAACACAATAAAAACTGCTTAATGCAACACTACGAATAATTTAACGTTTGACAATGACAATTTACACCTGCGACAAGAGCGTCTCTAGTGACACGAAAAATCATTACTGTTGCTTTTTAAGGCCAAGATGGCCGCCATGTCGGTACTATAGTATATCTACTGGCTTTGAATTGGACAACTTTACACTGACATCTGTTGATAAAAAAAGCTGTTTCCATAGTTATTTAAAAGCTGGCTCATTTAGAGCTGCCACCATTGGAATCTCGAGAACTATTAGAGTTAACATTTTGTAGCTATAGGGGGGCAAAATAGATGTGCTTTTGATTTTCTAAAAAAAAATTAAACGGTACAGGATAATGACGAAAAACTAAATTTTGTTTACTTTTTCTTTTTCAAATAACTCCTAAATTATAAGTAAACGAGAAAAGTGATCCAAATAAAAAAGTTAGACATATTTATTGTCTATCCAGTGGCGTACGAAAGTAATTTTTTAACGGTAAATTTTCGAGGTAAAACACAAACTTACATTAAATGTTTTCATCAGTTCCTACTAACCACTTTGTATATGTAGTAATGTCGAAAAATAATATTCAATTCAATTTTTTGATGATACTTCCGAAATATGACTGACATCTTCATGCAAAATACATTGGCCGATCGAGCTGTTGTTCTTTTGATAAGACCACAAAAGTGTCAAAGTTCAGACATCTCGGCTTTCGTTTGTTATAAAAAATGTTAGAAATATGTCGTGTTTGGTATCAAATGTTAGGTCAGATTAAGGACTGTTGGGAACATTTGTCAAAATCAGATGGATTGCCTTTTTTGCATAAAGTTAATTCGTTTGACAGAAGGAGGAATTTAGGTATCTGACAAGTTTGTTGGCTTTAGCACTTCGGTTTTAAAGTATGCCTAGGCGGTTGGATGTACGTATAGACTATTATAAAACTCTATCGGCGGAGCCCTAGGGAGAACTCGATGAAGCCGAGGTTACGCTAGTCCTAATACTAAAAGGATAGATTCACTTTCTATAGTTATATATTTTAATCAAGACGATCGCCAAACTTTAGACAAGGCTACAGCTTAAACGGTGCGACCGATTTTCATGAAATTTGTATCAAATTGTTGGAAATGATTGGCTTCAGGGCCCTTCTAATGGGACGAATTTCTGTAGGATGCATAGTTTTCGAGTAAAAAATTATTAAAGATTGAAAATTGGGAGAGAAACAATATTTTTCACAGTAACGATCACAGTTTTCCTTGAAAATTTAAGACGATAAACGCTGTTATGTCATTTGGTATGTCAATGTCAATGATGACAAATTATAAGTTTACCTCCTTTTAAATGCAAAAAAAAAGTTTTAAGAATGTGTAATATTAAAGAAAATATAATGAATTTAACGAGGTAGGTATATGTAATGATTTTAAGCCATGTTTATTATTAAGTTATATATTTTATTTTGTAAATAGATTTAACATTGTCAGGCTGAGAAAGACATAATGAAGATCACAATCGACAAGGAGTATATGTACAATATCTAATACGTATTTAGAGGAAAGCATAAAAATTAAATCCTACAAGATAATCATGTCTTAAAGTCTGGAACAAGACAATTCAATAATTTTAGATGGTATGTTTTAATCTGTTCATTTTGTGCAATTACTTTTCTTAAATTACGTTTAAACTTATTTCAGATTATACATAATTCGATATCTATCTTAAAACGGTACAGAATTTAATCTGCATTTCATTTTCTTATATTACATAATTCGACATCTATCTTAAAACGGTACAGAATTTAATCTGCATTTCATTTTCTTATATTACTTTTAAAATTATCTACATTAAATTTCTTTTATTGCCAATTATTGTAGCGTACTAATAAAAAATCTTTTAAATTACATAATCATACAGCACGAGCCAGAAAAGTCATCTTGTATAACTATGATTTTTGCATTTTCTCCCCTTAATAACAATCCAAACTTTATTGATATAGAAGCTGTTTCAAAAATACTGTAAAAAAATTAAGGGTATATAGTACTGACCAAAATGAGTAAAAAGCTTTATCAACATGGGTCCGATCTTCCATAGTTTCCGAGATTTATATAATTATATTTATTTACTTATTTATTTATTCATTCATTCCGTCATTCACTTATTCATTTATTTATTCATTAATTTATTTATATATATATATATATATATATATATATATATATATATGTATTTATTTATTTATATATATATATATATATATATATATATATATATATATATATACAGGGTGGGGCAGAAAAACCTATCCGATTTCAAAACGTTATAAAATTAAAACCACTCAACTTGTCAAAAAAAATTTTATTAACATATCGCAAATTTTATGCCGTTTTTAAATTTAAGTTTTGAAAAGCACATCACTCAAATGTCGTCCTTGGGAGCGGATACACTGATTTAGGCGCTCGCGGTAGCTTTCCATGACTTTCACCGTCATTTCCACAGGAATTTCTTCAATTGCCCGAGCAATTTCCCTTCGTAAAGCAAGAAGGGTCCTTGGTCGATGCTGGTAAACCTTCGATTTGAGGTAACCCCAAAGGAAGAAGTCACATGGAGTGAGATCCGGTGAGCGCGGCGGCCAGCCAAGATCACCTCTCAGGGAAATGAGGCGACCGGGAAACAGTTCCCTGAGAATGTCCATTGATCGTCGCGATGTGTGGGCGGTTGCACCATCCTGTTGAAACCACACATTTTCCACGCCATTTTCTTCCATTTTGGGTCTAAGAAAATTTTCCAGCATGAAACAATAGCGCTCGCTGTTGACCGTTACGGTTTGCCCATTTTCTTCAAAAAAGTAAGGCCCCCAGACGCCTAGGCGGGAAAGAGCACACCACACAGTCACTTTTGGGCTATGGAGGGGTTCCTGATGGATTTCTCGAGGATTTCGTCACTCCAATATCGAAAATTCTGCCTGTTAACGGCACCACAAAGGTGAAAATGGGCTTCGTCCGTGAAGAGCACAACATCGTCGTTTGGGAGTTCTCGGAGATCGCGACACAGGTTCGTACGGGTCTCAAAATCCCTTTCACTTAATTCCTGTGCAACAACCATTTTGTAGGGATGCATTTTGAGGTCCCGGTGCAAAATGCGCCGAATACTGCGGTTGGAAATCGCCAAAGCGAGCGAATGTTTTCGCGCCGAACGACGCGGGGAACGTTCAATCGCGGCTCTCACATTGGCCACGTTTTCAGGTCCTGTTGCTGTCCTGGGACGTCCAGGCGACTTCTTTTTCAACGCTGAACTCGTCTGTCTAAAATTTGACACCCACACTTTAATCGTAGCGTGATGTGGAACAGGATCATGACGCCCGAGTCCGAAATGAATTCGAAAAGCACGTTGTGTAGCAATTATCGAACCGCTGCATTCGATAAACCGCTCAATAACAAAAGCACGATGTTCACCAGACCAAGGCATGTTGACTACTGACAAATGGCATGAAACCGGCTTTCTAACGGTTTTTACCCCACTACTCTACCTGCTCCCTCTTCTGGGAAAAAGGGATTTGAAATCGGATAGGTTTTTCTGCCCCACCCTGTATATATATATATATATATATATATATATATATATATATATATATATAATAATTATTTAATTATTATTTATTTATTTATTTATATATTTATTCATTCATTCATTCGTTCACTCATTCATTCATTCATTAATTCATTTATTTATTTATGTATTTATTTATGTACTTATTCATTTATTTATGTATTTATTTATTTATGTATTTATGTATTTATTTATTTATGTATTTATTTATTTATTCATTTATTTATTTATTCACTTATTTATTTATTTATATATTTATTTATTTGTTTATTTATCCTCAAGGCCATTGCAGGGGTGCCAATTATTGTATCGTACTAATAAAAAATCTTTTAAATTTCGTAATCATACAGCATGAGCCAGAAAAGTCAAGGATAGTGTGGGTAGGCAGTTTGGGTGGGCATTTTGCGTAGGCAGTTTGGGTGGGCATGTTGCGTGGGAAGTTTGAGTGGGCATGTTGCGTGGGCAGTTTGGATGGGCATGTTGCGTGGGCATATTGCGTGGGCATGTTGCGTGGGTATATTGCATGGGCAGTTTGAGTGGGCAGTTTGGGTGGGCAGTTTGGGTGAGCATGTTGCGTGGGCAGTTTGGGTGGGCATGTTGCGTGGGCAGTTTGGGTGGGCATGTTGCGTGGGCAGTTTGGGTGGGCATGTTGCGTGAGCAGTTTGAGTGGACATGTTGCGTGTGCAGTTTGGGTGGGCATGTTGCGTTTTGGGTGGGCTTGTTTTGTGGGCAGTATGGGTGGGCATGTTGCGTGGACAGTTTGGGTGGGCATGTTGCGTGGGCAATTTGGGTGGGCATGTTGCGTGGGCAGTTTGGTTGGGCATGTTGCGTGGGCATATTGCGTGGGCAGTTTGAGTGGGCATGTTGCGTGGGCAGTTTGGGTTAGCATGTTGCGTGGGCAGTTTGGGTGGGCAAGTTGCGTGGGCAGTTTGGGTGGGCATGTCGCGTGGGCAGTTTGGGTGGGCAAGTTGCGTGGGCATCATAAAGCACTATCGGCGGAGCCCTAGGGAAAACTCGGCGAAGCCGAGGTTACGCTAGTACTGAATACTAAAACTATAAAACAGTAATAAAGAAAATATAGAAATAAAAACTTCAGTCAAAGTGCACAACTTCTGCAACTGCCTGTCAATTCAATAACGAATTCGTATTCAGGTGGTCTCGACCAGCTGAATAGCGTATTCGTGCAGAATACGAGTAAGATGGCGGCTGTTTAGTGGTGGGGAGTTTCTTATTCTGCCCGAATCGTATTCGCTCACGCTTTCTAGTTACAAAATCGGGCAGCAGTACTACAATTCCAAAAATTACAGTTTTTTCATATTTCTATTATTTCATATTATGAACATTTGACTAAATTTTGGTTACCCGCGGAAGTTAAACATCATTTTTTATTAGTTTACGTTATTATAATTATCAAAGAATATTTTATTCTCTATATATTTTGCCTGCATTTTTTTCTTTATATTTATGTATTTAGAGATAAAATATTATAAAGATATTTTATAAAAGACAGAATAAATTATATACAGTTGACGGAAGGCAATGACGTTGGTCATATCAGATGTTTTAATTTTTTATCTATTTCTACGCAACATCAACGCGCCAATGGCAGCAGCAGCCATCTTGTTGTTCACCAACGACCACAAGCCGTTCCACTTGCGTTCCCGGCCGCGGCGTTTGCAAGCAAGTAGAACGGAAAAATTCGCGGTCGTGATCGCGAGCGTTGTGGTCGCCAAGTGGAACGTACCCACATTATTCAAGTTGTGTAATTCCCGCTCGATTATGACGAAACACTTTCGGAGTCTTATTACAAATGTCGACGTGACAGATGATAACATTTCAAACCAGCCTCCGAATAAATCCACTGAATTTTTTGGTGTTTTTCTACAGTGTAAATATAACTTCAACATTCACTGTTTGTGGTTTAAAAACAATGTCTTGTGTTATATAGACTACAATTGAAAATTGACATAATTCAATTTTTTGAAGTTTGATTGTTTCAAATTTAACATTATTAACTTTTAGAGAAGAACTACGCACGAAAAATAATGAAAAATCAAAACTGTTTTAAACTACAAAGGAATTTAGACAGGGCTGTATATTGAGTTTTACGTTAGTAATGGATGAAGCCATAAAAGAAGCCATAAAAGCAGGCGAAGCAACACACAGTAGGACAATGGAAGATAGAAAGTATCCAGGTCGTAAAAATATGTTATGCGGACGACATGGTCATTATAAGAGAAAACGAAAGCACACTCAATAGAAACCTAGAAATCTTCAAAAAGCAAATAGAAAAAATAAATATGAAATAAACCGCAGTAAAACCAAGACAATCATAAGTAAAAAATATGAAAAACATGCAATCAAGATAAATGGCGAAACGCTGAAACAAGTGAATATATTCAAATATTTAGGGTTGGTAATGGCATACGGACAAACGTGTAATGGAAAATTAGACGAAGAGATAAAAGAAAGAATAGGGCGGCAGGTAGGATTTTTAACAGTATCATAAACAACATACTATCAAAGAAAGAAAAACCAAAAGACACTAAATTACAAGTATACAAAAATTTTGCTACACCCACAATAACCTTTGGCTCAGAAACTTTGACAACAACAGAAAGACATCGTAGTGTAGCAGGCTAAACAGTACATAAATGATATTGCTAAGAAAAATAGAAGAAAAATCAATTATGGACAAAGTAAGAAACAAAGGTATCAGAAAAGCACTACGTATAGAACCTATAGAAAATATATAGTATATTCCGTAACTTAACCACGACCGTGGTTATGGTTCAAGTGGTCAGGTTATGGTCACTGAAAAATGGTTGTGATTCGGAACATCGTGGTTAATTTGGGTCGGTAAAGCAGGGAACCACCGCGTCATTAGAAATAAGTGACAACATAACTTTTGTCTATCCTTATACTAACGTGAATAATATACGTATCAGTATATAGTATATAGTAATTATATGTTTATACAATATTATTTATTATATTATAAGATATAAGAATATGACCATAACAACCACAAAAAAATTGTGGTCGTCGTGGTCACAAAAAATAACCAATACTTTCAGGAACCACATTCCGAAATTGAACCGCGATCCTGAAATTATGTTTTGGTTACATTACGGAACGCATAACCAGAACGTTGGTCACCGCGGTTAAGTTATGGAATATACTATTAATAGAAGAAGTGATGAATTGTTTCTGAAGCTGTGAAGTTCAATTGATTTATCTTCTTAATAATTGTATCGAAAATTATAGGATAAAAATCAGAAAGAAACTAGTGGTGGCCTTATTTATCGACATGATAGGCAGTGTACTTAATAGCCAACAGCTGGAAATATTTTTATGGCAAACGACTAAGATTTTTCAAAAACATTAAATTCCGTACTTCACGAGCCTCATGAAATATGACGGGAAAGATGTCCTAAAGGACGTTTAGGCTAAAGCCTCAAATTCTAGTCATGATAGATATTTAAACAAAGTTTATAAGATTAATATAAACTATGACAATAAAGGACATATTGTAAGAAGAGCTGAAAACAGTGCAAGAAAAAGTGCAAAGTGTTCAAAACCATAGCATTATGTATGTATAAAAAATGCAAAGTACACTTATATTCCGACTGTTTTGAAAGTTTTTCTTCAAAAATGTAATACTAATATAGTTTTTAATGTCTAAATAGTTAATACATATATAATGGTTATTGTTTACACTTTTATTTTATATAATGGTCAAATTACTTATAGAAATGTTATTTATCTTATGTATTCTGTATATTTATATATTTTCATTAGAAATGATATAATTTTTTTATACTTTATGTATTTTGCATTATCGACCACAGGAATAATACTTACCTTATAGTCTATTTTCTATCGATATGGATTACTTCTATCTTTATTTTATAAAACACTCAAATTGCTTATATAATTATTACTCCTGCTCAAGAGTATAACATTATTCATATTAACATAACATTGAAAATTGTCATAAAAAGTTTAAGGAAAATTTAATAACCCATTTGGAGTAGAAGGCTCTCTCTGCTTTTTTTCCTTATAACATAATCTTCTAATAATTTGTTTATTGTATTGATTACTTTATGCACTAAATTAATTTAGTTTGTATTCAAATTTCTTTCGTTTGGTAGATATGTACATGCTTTTTTCATAAATTGTATTGGAAATACTATAATTTAAATGTTAGTAGGTACTATATGTATTGTCAATCTATTTGCATAGATAACAAATCCGATGACAAATAAATTATTATTATATTATATATTATTATTATTATTATTATTATTATTATTATTATTATTATTATTATTATTATTATTATTAATGTATTTAGTAAAGTATAAATATATTTTTTAGTTTTTTCATTGATGTTATTTGCCAAAGGTGCGTTTATGCACCCTCATTTATTTTGTAAATTTTGAAATATTTTTTTAAACATTAAATTTGTCTTAATTAGCATATTTCAAAGATGAGAATGAGTTCATAAAAATTCACATTTATTGATGCTTTGGCCGGTAATTAGTTAAGGTCATTATCAAGTCTGTTGAACATTAAATAATATCTATAGTAGCAATACATTTTTACAATAAAATTAAAACAAAGTTGCCAGACCATGTGATTTCATATAGTCAAAAAAATTTGAATTAGTTAGCCCTTTTTCCCCGGACCTCAGGCCGTTTGTTTCACAACAAATGCCCGTATTACGTGTTTATATTTATATGGTCGAAGTTCATAGCGTTTTCAATTCGTATGCTCGCAAACAGCTCAGATATTTGTCCTCTGACGTCATGCTCGGTACTCGTGCCGCTCAATCAGCTATATCGCTCTGAAAAAGTTGCTCGACCTCGAGAGCTATCTGCGAGCAATTTTCTGTTCTCAATCTAATACGATGCAAGATGCTCGCTTGCTCTGAAATTCCCAATCGAATACAGCTGTTGCTCAGAGAGTGACCTGAGAACAGTAGCGAGCACCCAAAAATTTTGACTATATTTTAACGTGAAACGCCCGCTGTCACCGCAGCGCCTCCGTCACCGCCGCGTGAGCGAGTGTCTTTTTATTGATGACCGAATAGCCACAGACCGTCGTGCGTTGTAAACGACCTGTCCGACCTTGTTTAATTGCTCGGGTGACATAATCTATTGTATTTGATGTTTTTATCTAGAATGACGTTCTAGTAATTTCTCGAATACAAACTCCGGAGTATATAAGCACTGTTAGCGAAGGCATTGGACAGTCTGATATAAACAAGCGTCGTGAAACGAACAGTTGGTGATATAAACAGATAGTCCACAAGTGAACATAAATAAATATACTTATATAAATAAATAAGTGAGATATATTGTTTAAATAAATAATATTAGTGTTTAAGTGTTTTATTATATTCTTAGTCTTAATTAGTCATATTTGTTTAATCATAGTGTAAATTAAATTTAATATTTTTAAATTATTTTTTAATATGTATTTATCTTTGTAATAAACTTTGATTTTAATTAATAATATTTTTTTTAACTTCCCCCCTGGCCTTCGGTGCAGTGCCGATTGGCCAATGACTTCAGTTAATATCTGACTGAGTTGTGTTACGAATAATAGACCAGGGACACAAGAAGGATGAATGGGTGGCCCGTGAGGTCCGTCACGGTTCTTGGGTTAAAACAAGACAGAGAGTAGGACCTCGGAGAAAAAAAAACAGTAGAGTTCAGAAAATGTTACTGTGATGAGGATGATTATACGTTTATTGTGGTGGCTTTTTGGTACTTGAGTGCTTTGAAGATTCGGGTGTTTTGTGTTAGCAGGCTGGGTATTGATACCGGTAGAGTAAGATTTAGTTCTACTAATTCTTTGAATAGTTGTTTTTGTTGAGATTCGAATAACGACATTGTAAAAATAAATGATTAGAGTCAGCTATTATTGTTTCTGTGGGGGTAGAGCAGGCACAATATGGAGAATCCATAATTTTTGTTTTGAATAGATGGGCTGGTGTGAGGTTGTGGTTAAATTTAAGTATGCAGATTTTTATTATTTCGTTTCTGTTTAACGCAGTATGTGAAAACCAAGGGATTTTTGTAACTTGCTTATTTATTGAGTAATAGAATGTACCTTTCGATGAGCTAATTTCTTCGTAGTGTTGTTGCCACTCTTTTCTGTGTTGTGATTGAATTACGGTTTTTATATGTTTAGCTGAAGATGGAATTGTTATTATGGTTCCCTCGGTGATTGAGCGCTTTGCTTGTTCATCAGCTTTCTCGTTTCCGGGTATATTTGAATGTCCTTTTATACAGATGATATTGATTTTTCTTTTGGAAAGTTCAATCTGTTTGCATATCTGTAAGATGGCGTAGATTGTGATTTCGTTTGATTTAATCATGCCAGGGTTATTTAAATTTAGCACTGAGCTTTGATTGTCGCACATTATGACGCAGTGATTGAAGTTTATATTGAAGATGTGTTCTAGACTTTTCAGGATAGCCGTCAATTCTGCAGTGTAGATTGAAAATGTATAAGGGAGTTTTTAATTTTTGCAAGTCTGTATTTGTGGGTGGTAAAATGAGCAACCAACCCCTAGTTTGGTTTTAGAGCCATCCGTGTATATTTCGTATGCGTTGGGATTTTTTTTGTTGAAATTATGTTTAAATATGTTCTTTGTTATGTTGTAGTTATCTATGGGTGATATATCGGTTGGAATTATTATGTATTCAAATTAGCCGCCAATTCTCTTTAAGAATTGGTTACAAATTGTTTGATAACCGCACCCAGAGAGGGCGCACATGTATACACAGAAAAACATGCTAGCTGCAATATTTAGTACGTAGTAGAACGTAAAAGTGATAAAAAGCTAAAAAAAACAAGACAAGTTGTTACTAAAGTACACATCATTTAATTGGCGACGAGGATAACCGGGTTTTACATGCGAGAACGATTCAAAAATTCTTAAACGGTCGAGAAAGTAGACTAACCTTAAAAACAACTACGAAAAATGGCAGAAAATATTACCACAGCCTGACATTTGGAACCATTTGATATTAACGCGTCATGGTCAAATTATCAAGAACGGCTTGAATTCTTTTTTGAGGCAAACAACATCACAGATGCTGGAAAGAAACGTGGCAGAGTTTGGCGCTCCTGCATATGAAGTCCTACGATTATTGTTAACGCCACACACTGCAAAAGACTTTACATATGATGAAATAGTAACCAAATTAAACGAAGATTTCAACCCAACACCAAAGGTAATGAGAAATATTCGTTTTCCGGGAATGGACAGTGTCAAATTTTGAGTCAGAGCTCAACGTTTCGCCCGCAGTCGTATGGGGCATCTTCAGGAGCACGGAGGATAGTACTGTCTTAAACAAGGTTACCCGACGTGTCAACCACGCTAGAGGCCGAGTTTAAGCAACAAGGGGGAGAGACTCAGTTTACAAGGTTACCCGACGTGTAAACCACGCTAGAGGCCAAATAAACCAAGTGACGAAAGGAAGGCCGAGAAGACAGTTATATACGAATCTAAAGATACGGTAGATGAGCAAAGCTAATGAGGACCAATGGGAATCGAGTTCGAAATGGTAGTTGGGCGTGTCGTGTTCCGAGAATCACCGGTTTCCACATGTGGCTCAAGAAATAGCCATCATCCCGATTGATGTTATTAAGATGCTTCCATATTTCTAAAGTTTCCCTGTATTTACGTCTGTAAAACTCAGGGACAGGAGCTAAAATGCGGGAATTTCCAAATAAAATGTTATGTCCTGTGTTGTGTTGGTGTTCTGCGACCGCAGAGGTTAATACCATACCATTACGCAGACAGCGTTTGTGTTCTGACAATCTAGTGTGAACACTCCTTCCTGTTTCACCTATGTATACTGTGCCGCAAGAACAAGGAATACTATAAACACCGCGGTGACGACAAGGGTTCGCGTTTATTTTTAATTTGGGGGAGTATTTCTGAGATTTTTTTGTGGAGGTTTAAAAAAGACCTTAATATTGTTTTATTAAGAATTCTACCTATTTTATCCGAGAATTCTTTAATGTAAGGGATAGATGCAAATGTTTCGAACGAGGTATCCATGGGTTTTTTTGGGTAAAGGGTTTAATTGTCTATGAATTGCATTATTGATTAATTTTACGTCATAGTTGTTCTGGATTAAACTATGTCTGTGGTCAAGCTCCTGCTGTAGGATATCAGGTTCAGAGATTTTGATGGCACGGTGTACGAGAGCGTTGACTACTGAGAGTTTCTGCGAGGGATGGCGGTGAGAATTAAAATTGAGATACCTATCAGTGAGGGTGGGTTTTCTATAAACAGCGTACCCTAACTGTCCGTTGGGTTTACGATTAACCAGAACATCAAGGAAGGGGAGAGTTCTGTTATTTTCTACCTCCATGGTGAATTGAATATCCGAGTGTATGCTGTTTAAGTGTTCGTGGGACAAAATGAGTTTTTCCGGACCATGTGGCCAAATGACAAACGTGTCATCTACATAGCGAAACCATACCTTAGGTTTGAATGTAGATGATTCTAGTGCCTTTGTTTCAAAGTGTTCCATAAATATACTGGCAACCACGGGGGAAAGAGGAGAGCCCATTGCTTCACCTGAGACCTGTTTGTAAAATTGTTTATTAAAAGTGAAATAGGTTTATGTCAAGCATTTTTCAATAAGAGTTACTAGATTAGACGAGTTTCCGTTATTTTTGAATAATTTAGCGATAATAGTGATTGACTGATTAATCGGGACTTTAGTAAACAGTGATGTGACGTCAAAACTAACAAGTATGTCGCCGTGTTCTGTAGTGATATTATTGATTTTTTGTACAAAATGTTCTGAGTTTAGAATAAATGACTTAAAATATCAGACAAATATTTTGACAGTTTATAAGCAGGAGAGTCGATGGTGCTGACAATAGGTCTGAGTGGGTAATCCTGTTTGTGAATTTTTGGTAAACCGTAAAGACGTGGAGGTTTGGAGGATTCAGGTACAATACGCTTTTGAATGTCTTCAGGAATGTCTGAATTTTTAATAAGGGCGGTAATTTCACGTTCAATTTTAGCTGTAGTCACGTTTAAGTGGAGAATATGATTTTTCCTGTAGAAGGGCCAGAACCTTCTCATCGTACTTGTTACGATCCATAATTACTGTAGCATTACATTTATCCGCTGCAACAACAATAATATTGGTGTCTGATTATTTCACCGAATGAAATTGTGGAAAGATTCAATTTCAATAGACGAACAAAACGAAAAAATGAGTCGATTGCAGAATTCGTCGCAGATCTCCGTAAATTAAGTAAATTTTGAAATTTTGCAGAACTTAACAACATGCTAAGAGATTGTATTGTATGTGGTGTCGCAAACGAAGGGTTACAGAAAAAATTGTTCGAAACCTAACCTTACTTTTGATCGTGCATTGGAGTTAGCTATTGCCACTGAAACAGCACGCAAAAATGTTCACGACGTCCGAAACCTGTCTGGAAATGCAATCTCGATGATTAATAAAAGAAATACACAGGGCGAACAAAAGAAACTGAATCCTTGCCGTTATTGTGACAAATTACACGATGGAAAAACATGTAAATTTAGAGACTATTGAAAAAAGAAGGGGCATATTCAAAATGCTTGTTATACAAAGAAAAAGCAAGGAAACGATAAGGCAAGTGGATTGCATGCATCCACGAACAAAACATCCTATAAATTAAGAAACTGCAACTGGTTAGATGAAAACGAGTGTGATTTATATACGCTTAATTCCCTTCAGGCTATGGAAGGAAATCAAAATAATGAAAAAATTGTTGCCAACATTAAATTAAATGGTACTGAAATTAAAATGGAAGTAGAGTCTAGCGCAGTTTGTACAATTATTAAAAAAGAAAACTTAACATAAAATTCAAACTGAGCATACAAAATTACAAAAGACAACATGGAATTTGCATACCTGGACCCAACACAAAATTGCAAGTTTGGAAGAGACTATGGTTAAGGTACAGTACAAAAACCTACACAAATATTTAAAAGTAGTAGTTTCAAACAGTGGAGGCTATGATCTGTTGGGAACAAATTGGTTTGAAGAATTGGGTATCACGGTAAATGGCGCGTGTAGCAACAATGCTAATCCCAGAGAAAGTATACCAGGTAATTTACCAATAATTGAAGAATATCCTACAGTTTTTAGAGAGAAACTAGGTGAATTCCGTGGAGATTTAATTAAGTTGGAATTAAAGGAAAATGCGTCTCCTATTTTTCTAAAAAGTGGGCAGGTCCCCTTTGCTTTGCAACCAGCGGTGGAAAAAGAGTTACAAAAGTTGATTCAGCAAAGAGTTTTGGAGCCAACCAAGTATTCGGAATGGGCAACTTCATGGTCACGTCAATGAAAAGAGATGGGAAAATGAGGTTATGCGGGGATTACCGCAGTACAGTAAACAACGCAATGAAGAAGAATTCACATCCTTTACCTACGATTACAGAGATGATAACCTTGTTAACTCTTGCTAAGTTCTTTACGAAACTCGACTTATCTCAAGCATATCAGCAACTCAGGGTTGATGATGAGACAGCAAAAATCCTTACAACTAATACGCATAAAGGGTTATTCCGAATAAAACGATTACCTTTCGGAATTTCGATTGCACCATGCCTTTTCAGCGAATTATAGATTTACTTATGGCTTCCATCCCAGGAGCAAAGGCATATTTGGATGACATTATCGTGTTGGGATAAAATCAAGAAGAACATGATGAAAATTTAAGAAGTCTTAGAAAAATTACAGGAAGCAGGACTTACAGTTAAAAAAGGAAAATGCGAAATTGGACTCAAGAAAATCACATTTTTGGGATATATTATTGGAGAAGCCTGTGTACGACCTACCGAGGAACGAGTGAAGGCAATTCGAGAAGAATTAGAGTAATTTTTAGGGATTGTAAATTTCTACAATCGATTCCTGAAAGAGAAATCAACTGTAGTGGAACCATTGTATAGATTACTGAACAACAAACCTTGGCTTTGGACAAACCAGCACGAAAAAGCTTTCTGCAAACTAAAAGATCTACTGAGATTAGACTTAGTGTTGACCCATTTTGATGAAACCAAGGAATTAGTTGTGAACTGCGATGCTTCACCGAATGGAATCGGAGTAGTATTGGCTCACCGAGAGAAAGATGTAGAAAAACCGATTTCGTACTGGTCTCGCACTTTGTGGAAGTCTAAAAGAAACTACGCACAGATAGACAAAGAGGCTTTAGCCATTATCGAAGGAATCAAACAATTTCACCAGTACGTGGCGGGAAGACAATTTGAAGTCACAACGGATCATTGACCTCTTTTAGGACTGTTGTCACCATGAAAACCAATTCCGGCTATCTTATTCCCGAGGATGTTAAGATGGTGTTTGGTTTTAAGCGCATATGACTATACACTGGAATACAGAAAAGGAAAAGAAAATGACCACGCAGATTGTCTGAGCCGATTACCGCAACAGGTTGAGAAGGATGAAAATGTACCTCCAGGAGACATACTGTTGCTGGAATCGCAACATCTGTATATTCCAGTGAAGGAGATCCGAGAATATACGAAAAAATACGAAATTGAAAATACTTCATGCTAATCATCCAGGAATTGTAACCATGAAGGCGTGTACTCGTAGTTACATGTGGCGGCCTAACATTGACAAGGACATCAAGATTTGCGTGGCAAAGTGTAAAACATGTCAAATTCATGCAACTAATCCTCCAAAAGCTCTATGTCAATCCGTCGAAACTCCTTCAAATCCATGGTCAACCTTACACGTTGATTTTGCAGGACCATATAAAGGGAAAGTTTACCTAATTATCGTTGATGCAATGTCGAAATGGCTTGAATTAGATATTATGGAGTCAATAGCATCGTGAAGTAATTAAGAGTTTTAGAAAGATATTTGCTAGATTAGGAATTCCTGAGCTCATTATACCAAGTAATGGACGTTCTTTCGAAGGAGCTCCATGAATTTTATAAGAAAAACCTTATCGAGTTTAGTACGACATCTCCATATCACCCATCTAGTAACGTATAAGCTGAACGTATGGTGCAAGTAACGAATAAAATTCTCACCAAGCTAGAAGAAGGTGATATTGAACTGCAAGTTCAGCCAATGCTTTTCCGTCAACATACAATCATTGTGATGGGAAGCAAGCTGAGAACAGTATTGGATAAAATGCATTCATATGCACTGAAAACAAGCAAAACATCCACCAAGGATTCGAGAGAGGATCTTCGTTCTTTCAACCCTGGAGATTTGATTTACTTCCGGAAATACAACCGAAAAAAGATCTACATCTACTAATTTATGCTATTTCTCGCACGTTGTAACTAAAACACTGTATAATAAAGAACAGTTAGATTGGGTGGGTATACAGACTTTACTAAAGCCTTCGATAAATTAGATCATAATATTTTATTGAACAAACTTCGCAAATTTTCTTTCTCCTCTTCACTTATCCCCCTTCTGTCCTCCTATTTATACCAATGAAAACTGTTTGTTCAATATCGCGGTTTTAATTCTGAAACTTATATTGCCACATCTGGAGTTCCCCAAGGATCAAACCTAGGGCCCCTATTATTTATTCTTTTTATTAATGACTTACCACAAAATCTCAAGTGTGATTTTTTTTCCTGTCCTCAATTGAAAATTTTTTCCTGTTGGACAGTGTATGTATAAATAAATAAATAAATTAATAAATAAATACTGGTTCCAAATCCTAATTCTTATGTTTCAGACTCAGTAGAGGTTCAGAACACGGACATTAAACTGAAACCAGTGACAGCCAACCATGTTGTTTCCACTGATAAGCAGGGTACATCAGTGATACTGAGGCCAGAGAGGACCGAAACTCCACCTCCTAAATCACCTCGAGAAACTACATCAACATTGCGACTACGAAGAACAATAAAAAAACCGTCATATTAAACAATTATGTTTCCAATTAAAAAAGGGAAAATATTATGTATTCAAATTAGCCGCCAATTCTCTTTAAGAATTGATTACAAATTGTGTGATAACCTCTCCCAGAGAGGGCGCACATGTATATACAGAAAAACAAGCTAGCTGTAATATTTTTTACGTAGTAGAACGTAAAAGTAATAAAAAGCAAAAAACCAAGATAAGTTGTTATTAGAGCACACAACAGGAATCATCTGAGTATTGTATTCGCAGCATTTATTTGGTAATTAGACAGAATGTTCATATTGGTAACAAGGATAGATGATGTTTGATTCTATTACACAGTTAAGGTTGCTGATATTTATGAACGATTCAGCCAGAGGAGGCAGTATTTTCTTTATCCAAAATCGGTAAGTTAGGTTGTCTTGAGCTAGTTTGCTTAATGCTGAGTGTATGGGGTGATTGTGAAGTGTGGCGCGATCTATGTAATATCTATCTGCCAAGATTTTTGCTCTGATATAGAGAGGCATAATGACCGTTTCTACTTGTAGACTGTGAATTGGTGTTGATTGTAGAGCTTTGATACAGATTCTTAAGCATTTGTTTTGAATTATGTGTAGAGTTCTAAGCACACTGTAACTGGCTGATCCATATAAAAAATACCATAGTCTAATCTCAATCTGATTAGAGATTTGTAAAAAATTAGGCCTGTGGACGGATCTGCCCCCCATTTGTACTTGCAGATAGTTCTTAAAGCATTAATAGCCTTTTTCAGTTTTCATGCTGATATGCTTGGCGTGAAGGTGACATTTTAATTTCGAATCTAGTAACATGCCAAGGAATTTGATATTTGTTTTAATTGTATATGTATAGGATCCCAAAGTTATTTTATTAGGAATCATGGATAATTGGTGTCTGGTAAAAATAGTGACAGTGGTTTTTTCTGGGCTAAGTTCTAAACCGTTTGTGAATAGCCATGTTTCAAATTCGTTTACCGTTGCGTGTAATTCCGTCTGGTTGTTATGTATGTTGGAAATGGTATATAGGATTACATCGTCTGCGTAACTCAATACTTTAATGCGTGGTGAAAAGGCTTGATGGATACCGGAAATATAAATATTAAAGAGTAGGGGGTTTAAAATTGAGCCTTGCGAGAGGCCTGTGTGCGTTAGCCTTAGTCCGATGAGAGTATTGTTGTCCCTTATAAATACTTTGCTTTCGTTATTCATTTCGTAAATAATTTTTATTATACTTTGAGGGAGCTTCAGTTCATATAGTTTTTCCGTTAATATGTTTATGCTAACAATGAGTGCCCGTGACGTGACGCCTGGTAAACGCCCGCACGGTACAAATATGTCATCATCATTACCGATATCTGCGTACAAAGCAGATTGGCACACCCAGCAATGGGTAATATGCCGTGATGATATATTTTTTTTAACATTATCGAAGGCTCCTTTGATGTCGGCAAATATTGCTCTTAGATAATAGTTGTTGGTAAACGAGTTTTCTATAACTGTAATTAGTATTAATAGGTTGGCCATGATGGATCTGCCCTCTCTGAAGTCCACCATTCTAAGCGATCTTTGATCATTCTTTCAAATGTTTTCCGAACTCAGTTTAAGAGTGCTATTGGTCTGTATGAAGTTGGTAACCGTAGGTCCTTATTAGGTTTTACAATTAGTATAGTGATTTGTTATCTACATACTTCAGGTATGTTTGCAGAAAGTAGCATTTTATTAAAAATATTTAAGAGTTTTGATTTGGCGTTGCTGGCGAGATTTTCTAACACAGGGTAGTGAATAGAGTTAAGTCCTGGTGCTGTATTTGAATGCTTTTTCAAAGCTGCTGTTAATTCTTCTTCTGTGAAAGGGGCTGAGAGGATGGATTAATTTCGTTCCATATGTTCGTGGTTAAATTCTTTATACGGTGTTTCAGGGGTTAAATTGTGTAACAGAATATTGAGTGTTTGTTTTCGTTCATCGCTGCTTGGTTTTTATTCCGTGTTTATAGGTTTTTTGGTCAAAATCTTTATTTTCTCCCAAACTGATGAGATATTTGTGTCTTTATTCAGAAAGTGTCCAGTGCTGCCGTTTTTTTTAAATTTGTATATTCTGTAGGCTGCTGCTGTTTGACGTTTACAATCTATATAATTTTCAAGATTTCATTGTTGATTGTACTTATGCCAGGCAGCGTTCTTCTTTCTTCAGCTTTGTAACATTCGTCGTCCCACCATGGACATTGTTTGAATAGGTTGATTTTCCTTTCCTTCGTTTGGGGATTGAGATTTTTGCTGCTTTATTAATTTTGTGAATGAAAGATTGGTATTCTTCATTTATATCATGAGAATTATCAGACAGTGAATTATTTGAAAGTTTTTCTATGGTGTTTGTATAGTTACCCCAGTTAGTATTTTTGATATTCCATTTAGTTTTAGGATGATAAAAGATAATTTGTGAGGTATGTACATATAGATCTATGATAATTGGATAATGATTGGAGGTCATGTTATCCATGTGGGTTTTCCAGGATCTTTTGGGATAGAGAGAGGGAGAGCATAAACTTGTCTATTATGCATTTGCGATTCGGCGCACCTACGCGTCCCTTTAGAAACTTCGTGTCGGCAGACCGCTGATAGCCACAGACACGCCGCTAAGCAATCTATCGATAGCACTTTAAACGCACTACAACTTTTATTTGGGTTGTTTTCTTGTATAAAGTAGCGTTCTACCAAAATCGGCCAAAGAAGCCAAAATTTTCTCCAAAAAAACCCACAAAATGATCTGTTCGAGAGGATAATGCATACGATATATGTAAACAAACTCCTTTTTTGCACTACAGCATCAAAGACGTTTTCATTACAATTTATACAAAAAACATATCAGCTCTGTAGGTCCAATTATTTGCGCACCACTGGTATTTTAATAAGAAAGCTCGTGCCAATGAGATACACAACCCGCAATATACAGTGCCTGCGGGGCATTTCCGGGTGGCTATACCTCATTATCGGTAGGGTATGGTCCCACCAACATACAAACCAAACGGTTTGCTCGAATTGATGCAACAATGTTCTCCGTCGCTCAAGGCAACTCGGCGCACGTACTCGACTCTTTAGAAACTTCTGTGTCGGCAGGCCTCTGATAGCCACAGACACGCCTCTGAGCTCTATATCGATAGCTTTTGGAACGCGCTGCAACTTTTATTAGGGTTGTTTTCAGGTATAACGTAGCGTTCTTGCGAAATCGGCCAAGGAAACCAAAATTTTCTCCAAAAAACCACAATGTGCTCTGTTCAAGAGGAAAATGGATACGTTATATGTAATGAAACTTCTTTTTTGCACTGCAGCATCAAAGGCCTGATCATGACTATATATATATATATATATATATATATATATATATATATATATATATATATATATATAATCAGCTATGGTTTGCGTACCACTGCGACTTTAATAAGAATAGACGCGCCAATGAGGTATACAACCCGCAATATACAAAGCCTACGCGGCATTTCCAGATGGCTACACCTTTTAATCGGTAGGGTGGCTCGCTTACGTGTCTCTTTAGAAAAATTCCGTGTCGGTGGGCCTCTGAAAGTCACAGACACGCCGCTAAGCCCTATATCGTCAGCTCTTTGAACGCGCTACAATTTTTATTCGGGTTATTTTCTAGTATGACGTAGCGTTCTTGCGGTATCGGCCAAGGAACCCAAAATTTTCTTCAAAAAACACATGTGCTAAATTCAAGAGGAAAATGTATACGTTATATTTAACCAAACATTTTTTTTGCACTTTAGCATCAATGACCTTTCCATTGTTATTATTATTAGAAAAATTCAACTTGGAAGATCCAATGGTTTGCGCACCACGGTGACTTTAAGAAAACTGCGCCAATGAGTTATACAACCCGCAATAATTTATGCCTCCGGGGCATTTCCGGGTGGCTACATCTTTTAATCGGTAGGGTATAGTCTCAGTAACATATGACCCAAACGGCTTGCTTGTATCACAAAATGCAGGGTGGAGGCAAAATTTCGCTCTTAACAACCGGACTACTTCTTCCGATAATGCGGTAATAATTATTTTAAGTATTGTGTCAATTAAGGGCTCTAAATTATAGTTTTTATGGTAATGGGGTGGATACGGATTATAAGTTATAGGGGAGGGATTGCTCGGTTGATTTTGGACTTCCGGGAAGAAGTTCCTGGGCATTATAGGCTTCTCTTTTCGAAGTATGATGTGTTTGGTATATTTATATGAAGTGGTTTTATTAATTTCTAGAGTCTCGTTTAGTAAATTATATCTTTGTTTGTTGTGCACTTCCATGATTGGTTGTAAAAGAATATTGTGGTTGTGTGTGTTTTTAAGTGAGGGAATATCACGTGTGTCAAAGCGTTTTTTATTGCGAAGCGCTTCGGCGTAGGTTTGGTTGTTGGCTATATGAAAAGCTTCTTTGTAGCTAACGTTTTTGTTAGCCATGATTTGTTTAATTTCTGTTTGTAAAATATATTCTGGGCAATATACGTTGTATTCCAGTGTTAGTTTTGGGTTATAGAACATTAGATGCTTTCATGGATAATTTTAAATTAGGTTTAAAAGGAAGTTTTGACTTACTTTGTGTAGAAGTATTGTGTGTCACCGTACCTTCTACGTTCATGTCCATGTGATGATCTGAGTAAATTAAGGTGTTTAGAGCCGCTGATATTGATGTGGCCATTTCCGTGAGGGGAGGTGATTCCCCACCTTCCCTACAAGGACCACGTGCCATTAGATTGTCACTAATTTATTAAGGACGCACTATCACTTACTGATTGAGATTTTAAAAGATATTCAAATAAGTAAGAAATTTGTGCATTGTCTTGTCTCGTCTTCCGATGTGTCTTCTTCGGTAGTTAGAGCTAGACTGAATTAATAATAATTGTCTAATATTTACACTTCACCCAAATAAATAAAAACGTGACAATTTGTATCAGGTGTGGGTTAATAAACTTTAAAGTGTCAATTAAAAATAAATAAAATGGGTAAACTATTGAAATTATGCGAATTAAAAGTAAGTGATCTGAAGACAGAACTGGAAGAACGAGAGTTAGATACGACAGGAAAGAAGTCTCTGCTTCAAGAAAAACTACGGCAAGCATTAATCGATTCTGGTGAAAGTCCTGACGATTACTTATTCGACATATCCAACATAAGAACATTAAAAGAAGAATTGACAGAAACTTCTAAAACATTAAAACAAGTTTGACAGAAAATTGTAAAACATAAGAACAAAAATCTGATAAATAAATGAATTATATATTGTTTAAATAAATAATATTAGTGTTTAAGTGTTTTATAATATTCTTAGTCTTAATTATTGTTTAACATTTGTTTAATCACAGTATAAATTAAATTTATTATCTTCTAATTATCTTTTTATATCTATTTATCTTTATAGTAAACTTTTGTTTTAATTAATAATAATTGTCTAATATTTACACTTCACCCAAATAAATAAAAACGTTACAATATGTAACTAACATGCTCTGGTAAGTTAATTTTAATTTTATTTTAACAATGAATTGCTAGTATTGGTATTATTTATTACACAACAGACATGATAATAACATTAACCAAGGTAATTAAAATTAGAGTAAAAAATGTATCGGCAACAGTAAACTGTTAAAAACAATGTTGAAGCTTTAATCCAAAAAAACTCCTATAAAATAATAGAAGGTGAATTAAGATGGTGGGGAAACATACAAAGAATGGATAAGAAAAAACAACAAAAAAAGTTTACGAAGCAAGAACAGCGAAAGCGAGACATAAAGGAAGACCAAGAAAAACCTGGATTGAAGAAGTGAAAAAAGCACTGAAAAAAGGAGCGTTATATGAGAAAAAGCTAGACCTTTAACCAAAGTAAGAGAACAATGGAACAAGATATGAAGAAGAAAACCAGAAGAATAGCCAAGTACCAAGTAACATCAGGCCCTACATCCAAAAAGGTAGAAAGGCATTAAGATTAAACATTTTTTTAGAGAAAATGCACACTATTCCCTAGTTAATTAGTTTTTTATATCAATCTCCAATATACCTTTAACATGAAAGTGCATTGAAAATGTAGTAATGGCTTTCTTCTTTAACTTGCTAGGTGAAGTAACTGATCGCAATTTCATTTTAAAAAATACTGAAATTTATTATTATTTACTACATTTAATAAGTTTTTTATTTATCCACATAAGTAATATTATTAATTTTCACATGATCAATACTTCGTAATCATAATGTGAAACTTCTTTGCCATCAAATGGAATATAGCATACCCTGTGGCTAGGATGAACCTGCAATCAAAAATAAATAATGTTATGCTGATGCCACTAAAAAACAGATTCTAAATAAATATCTATTAATGGGATGTGCTATCTTTTTCACGGTTGCATATTGGTTTTATGTATATTTGCGTATAAATATGTATTAATGGTTCAGCCAGTAACGTCTCTAATATAAATTCCATAATACGCAGGTAAATTAAATATGTTGTAAAATTGTTTCCTTCATAAGATTCAAATGCTATTTACAACAATATTTTCCAACTGCCGGTCCGCAAAAAGTATATTTCATCGGTCTGTAGAACAATATGTATTGTTTTGAATGTATAATATCCTACTGGTATTATATATTCAAAGTTATTATACTACCCCGTCCGATATTCTCTATCGTCTCGCACTGGGCGTATAATATACAGGCTGTTTGTTTATAAATAAACATCAAATATCTTGATTAGTATTACTTTTAGTTAGCGATATACTTGTAAAACATAAGATATAATTCAAAAAACGATGTTCGACTGTGTTAGGGATGGAATTAATAAAGTTTCAGATTAGCAGTCAATATTACAATTTCAAAAAATCAACGTAGCTTTGAACATGAAAAACCGGGCCTTAAAATTAACAAGCAATAAACATCACAAAGAAATTAAAAACATTGTAACGAACCTACTCCTGATTAATAAATACCCAAAAAAATTAACCAACAAAATAATGAATACATGAAATACCTACTAATGTCGAAATAAAGAACAATATTAATGAAGTTAAATACATGTCATTACCGTACATAAAAGAACTAGCGCCAAAATTTTAAAAATTTATGAAACAAAAACTGGACTTAAATATAGTATTTAAACAACATAAAACTGTAAACAATTTATTTAGCGTTATCAAAGACACAACACAGAAAGAACTACAATCCAATCTTATATATAAAATCCCTTGTAAAAATTGTATTAAAACGTATACAGGACAAACCAAAAGATACCTTAAAATCCGCCTAGACGAACATAAAAGAAATTCAAACAATAATAATAGAAATATAAAATGCGCTCTAGTAGAACACACTAAAAGTAATAAACATGAATTTGATTTCGAAAACACAAAAATTTCAGCAATGGAATCAAATCTTCATAAACGTTTAACTTTAGAGATGTTATTCATAAAACAAGATAAAAATAACATTAACTCCCAAACCGACATAGAACATCTTAGCCTAATATACAACAATTTAATTAACATTAAAAATAAACAAAATATAAAAATTAAAAAGTAAAATCAACACAACATTAAATATTACACTGAAGCACACCAAGTCATCTACCATCTAGGAGTTCTTCTTCACACGTCAGGATCCGCAAACCCACTCATCTATTGTTTTTTCTTTAATTAATCTAAAATCTTCCGGATTAGTCCTTATATTTGTGTAAAAACAGCTTTACGGTTACCATTTAAAAAAAATGTATTCATCAAAGTTTATTTTAGTCATAAAAGAGAAGTTTTTTATTAATTGACGATTTTCACTTTGTGATCTGTGATTTTTAACTATTTATTTATTTATATTTTTAAATGTCCGTCTATTATATAACTACGCTTATCCACATGTGTATATTTGCCTTCAACTGGACCTTTCTGTAAGTTTCATGTTATAAGATTTTTGTAATCTAGAATTTATTTGTGTTCTCATGTACTATTTCACTCTGTATATATAATTTCGAAAATAGCTCAATTATATTACTTCAGGTTTTCTAGTAACTGATAGCATCTTTTCATTTTCAAATGGATCTGCCTATACCGTGTGTCTATTTTAGAGGTGTACATAGGAGATTAACATGGCAAATCAGTTTTTTGCAATTCCTAGCCGTCTAATTATTTTAAGCAAAAACGCATCAAATAAAAGATTTAGAGCATAAATTTCTGCATCTAAATCAATAAACAGAATTACCTTTACATGCTTTGTAACGACAGAAATTAAAATAAGAAAATGTCGAAAATTACGTTGAAAATATCGACAGCCATGGAATTGAACTAAAAATAAATAAATGCTTGACGTTTTATCTGTCACAAAGTAAGTTTATTTATTTGACGTTTCTGATAATTTGAATTTGTCTCTAGCTTTATTGTCTGAAATTATTAGAAAATGAATATTTATATTAATGAAGAGCGTGATTTCACAATTGCTAAATTTGTGACAAAATTTGAAGACTGCTAATGTGCCTTCAAAAAATACACGTGAGCCGCGTAATCAGAATATAGGACGAGCAGGAAAACGTTGGAAGAAAGAGTGTTAGGAATAAGTGTAGTCCCTTCCTGTAGTACTAGATGTATTGGAAATGAGTTGGGAGTACATCACAGCATTATACATAATTTTGTTATGCTGTTGAATTTTTAATAAATTCATATTATTTAAACAAAACTGTATTTTTTAACTTTATTTATTAGTCTAATATGATATTTCTCTTATTATCATAATTAACAATCTTTTTGAAATCAAATTGTCAGAAACGTCAAATAAGTTAACTTACGTTGTGACAGATAAAACGTCAAGCATTTATATATTTTTTGTTCAATTCCATGGCTGTCGATATTATCAACGTAATTTTCATATTTAATTACTGTCGTTACAAAACATGTAAAATTCTTTCTGTTTAATGAATTGGATGCAGAATTTTATGCCCTAAAACTTTTATTTCACGCGATTTTGCTTAACATAATTAGGCGAGCAGGAATTTGCAAAAAACTGATTTCCCATGTTAATCTCCTATGTAAACCTTTAATGGCCATTTGCACCACCCATAGTTAAAGTCTTAACTACAGGTTAACGAAAAAAGTACATAAATTTTGACAGTAATATTTAATAACTCATTTGACATTTCGTTTCGATACGATATTGTCAACTTAACCACCAGTTAAAATTTAACTATAGGCTGTGCAACTGGGCATTAGACAGACACACGGTATATTTATTCAAATTTAAAAAGTACATCAAATTTGCAATCCAATAGTATAAAAGCAATCATGTCATATAATACAATGGTGAATAATTATTAAAATATTACATTTTTATTAAATGCAGAATTTATGTTACATTACACAACAGTTATTTTACCATCTTACTATCAAGTGCGTTAATAAGGGTAATTAATAATTGAGACATTGTAACACATGAGCCTAGCAAATGCGTGAACTGTCCAGACTATTATGGGGTATTCTACCGACATATTTTATATTTTTTCTGATAATATATAATAATCTAATAATATTGCAAAAAACGGGATATTAAAATTCAAATTAGTAAGCGAGATACGAATTTTTGAATATTTGAAACTATTTGTGACATAGTCCCGAGTTGCTCATGCTTATCAAATAATTAATTATGGGGTATCTGCATTGTCTGAAGTAGATATACAGAATGTAAATGAAATAAGTACATTCAATTTAACCAATTATAAAACTCGTCGAGAGCAACAATACTTCTTAATAACTTTTTCTCGAAATCGCATATTTTTTAGCATTTTTACAACCTCGTAAATTGACAATTCGTTCCACATACTTTTCTAATAATTTAATAGCTATGAAAAATTTTGTTTTAGCAATTGACAGTCTTGTCAGGTGTTGCAATTAAATTTTGACATTAGTAATAAACTTGTTTATAAGGTGAAATTCTGAAAAAATGCTGATGTTCACAAAGAGCGGATACACAGACGTTGTTATTACTTATGGTGTGATTCTCAAGGCCAACGAATTTGCACGAAAATCATCATCTTCCTAATATTCGCACATATATGTTGTACAACATACAATGCCTTCGATATTTGCACAGTATGAGGTGCCACATATGACAATTTAAAAGAGCAACAGTTATATCCATACCATGAATAAAAATTTCATTGGTTTCAGCACTTCAATTTTGCGAATGGGTTGTATTCTTCAATTTTAGGGTTGGATTTATTGGAGAAAGTGTCTTTAATAATGCATAATACAATTATCTGGACAAAAAGTCCTCATACTGTAAGAAGGAAACACAATATTCAACAAAAAATATCATTAATTGTTTGGGCGGGAATAAATTGATGAGTCACTTGTCCTTATATAATCTCATCTCGTTTAAATGGACAAGAGTATGTACTTAAACTTTTTTTGAATAATAATAATAATAATAATAATAATAATAATAATAATAATAATAATTTAAACTATTATGATTTGCTGTTTTCTTTATTTTAAAAATTGTACTATTACGAATTTATTAATAATAAATGTTTTCCGTTGATCGTTTACTAATTACTGTCTGCAAGAATGCTACTACTACCCAACAATTTTTGTGCTATGTATACATCGAACAGATTCAGACAGCAGGGGGGATAGTAGAGATGTTTGCCATAGGCGGGTAACTAAATTTTAAACAAATTTTTAAAGAATTTTAACGCAAATACTAGAAGATATAGAAAAAAAAATTAAGAAATATTATTGCTCTCGACGAGTTACATTACTGGTTAAATTTAATCTACTTATTCCATTTACAGTTGGTTTCCACATTCTCACAATAAAAAATGCTTTATTTTCAAATATAAAATTAATTATCATTTTCTTCAGCCCACTTCAATCACATTTCAAAACTTCTGACTGCTTCTTCGTCGGAGTTTGATTCATTCTGAATATGTTCCAAAATATCCTTTTATTTGTGGATTCCCATGATTCTTTATGTCCGAAATCCCATTCAACAGCTTCTTGTCGTGTGACATCTTCAGAAATTGGGTTTATTATAGCAGCAACCTCGTTTATTTGTCTTTCTATATTCTCCAAATCCATTCTGTCTCTCCACTATAATAGTGGAAGATTATCGTCTTCAGTCCAACCATCATCAAGAAGTGGTGTAAGAAGTTTAGACTTTTGGATAAGTTCCGGCCTCACATTTTCCCATCCTCTTGATAATCCAATAACAACATCTTTCAAATTAACTTTCTTTAGTTCTGTAGAAATACCTGCACCTTCGGAAGCAACAATTTCTTTAAAAAGCCTCTTACGATAATTTAAATTGATCGCATAAATCACATTTTGGTCCATCGGTTGCTCTAAGGGAGTTACATTTGGCGACAATAACATTGCAATAATTTTATCTTCAGAACATAAGTCTTCAGGGTGTCCTGGGGCATTGCCTAAAATCAAACGTGCCTTGGCTTCTAAATTCAGCTGTTGCATTTTTTTCGCACTGCTGGAACAAAATATATTTAAACCAGTCCTTCAAAATTTCTGTGATAACCCAGGCTCTTTACTGTCCTTGGTACATCACCGGCAGCGGTTCATTTCCAAAAGTTCGTGGCTTTTGAGATTTGGCCACTACAAACAATCTCATTTTATGTGTGCCGGAGGCATTATAGGAGGGCATAAATGTAACTCGTTCCTTGCTCATTTTTCTACCTAGAGCTGATGTTTCAGCTTGGTCAGTAAGTGTTTTTTTTTGTTTTGCATTGTAAATTTGATCTGGACAGCCTCATCAATTGATAATTTTTCTCCTGTAATTAATAGTTATCGAATTCCGTATCTGTTTTTGAACTTATCAATCTATCCGGAGCTAGCTTTGAAATTATCATCATTGTGGGTCTGGCCATATAGTGCTTTTTCACACAAAATTTCTCCCGATATGGGCACACCTAAAGCAATTCAACTTTGTGTTAAAAAAATCACATATATGTACATAGTCAATTATCTTTTTACCTCTCCTCTAGATCTTTGCTGTAAAAACCAGGTATAAACCGTTTTATCAACTTCGGAATATGCACTTATTTTCAACGTTTTTCGTTTATTGATCAAATAACTGGCCGTGGTGCTATAGAATAGAATACTCGTCTTGTTTTTTTATGTCGCAGATCATTGATTTTCCCACATTGTATTTTTTCGATAAACTGGTCACTGTGGTCCGCGCCTCTAAACTCTTCATAATCCCGATTTTTTCTTTAATCGATAAATTAACGTGTTTTTGGAAGTCATCTTAGCTTTAAATTAGTAATAGACAAAGGTGTAATGAACAATGAACAGTAAACAGAGCAAATTTTAGACAATATGAAATCAAGAGATTTCCTCATTTAGGTAGCAGAATAAGAGAACATGAAACCAAGTGATTCCCTCATTTAGGTAGCAGGAGTCACTTTGCTGTTCGGATTAATGAGACGTTGTTCGGATTATGGCTTCGAGTTGTCTTTATTCGGATTACGAGAGGTTCGGATTAGAGCATTAAAGAGGTCATACTATATATATATGTGTGATTTTTATACAAATTTTACTTTTTGACAAAATTTAAACAATCATCGTAGTTTATCAGCATCATCATACTGTGATAAAACAAAAACAATGTCACATACGACAAATGTCTTTCTATGTTTAAGTGTACTTATTTTTCAAAATTACTTCATGTTAATTAGTCATGAGGAAGCCTTAAATAAAAGGCGAAAGCTTGACTAAATTCTCAAAGAATCAACATTTTTATTTAGGCCTAAATTAAAACACTGAACTACCCACTAACATTTCTTCTTATACATATATATATATATATATATATATATATATATATATATATATATATATATATATATATATTCATTTATTTTTAATAAAAGTTCTTTTCCTTGTTAAATTAATTAGTAATGAATACAGAAATTAAAAAAATATAAAGAATATATACAATATTACAATAAATATTATTTGAATCTATTTCACAAAACATTTTAACAATGTCAATGACTGTACTGTAGCTTTGACTTCAAACAAAATATTTTTAATAATTACCGATTAGTAGGCTCGGGACATTCCCAAGGACTATGTCGTCACGTTTACAATAATTAAGCACGTGAGGTGACGCCTGGTAAACGCTCGCACAGTAAAATTTTGTCATCATCATTACCGACAACTGTGTACAAAGCAAATTGGCATATCCAGCAACGGGTAATATGCCGTGATGATATATTTATTTATTACAACAAAATAGTATTTTATCATTTCCTTTTTACTAAAACTTAATTTAACGTATGCTATCTTTTAATTATTAAAATTAACTATTTCTCTGCAATGGTAGAATACCCAATTGCAGATTATTACACGAGTTTCGAGAAAATCTCATTTTGTTGTGACAAAAATTATCATAGGTTACTAAAAAATTGCGTAAAACTATTTCATAGGTATAAAAAAGTTAGATATTTTTATTGTCTATCCAATGGCGTACGAAAATAATTTTTCCATTGGTAAATTTTCGAGATATAACACAAACTTACATTTTTTTAAATGGAACAATATTTTATTTTTCTCTAAAAAAATTATATATTTTTTCTCCTTCAGTTGGTATAAGGATTATTGTGTTTTAAATTTATTTTTGTTCCAATAAATAGAAAAGTCTGTAATACCAAATTTTGGGTTATATTTTATTATGTTTTTCCTCGAAAATTTGTTAAGAGCTCCAAATTAAGTACTACTTCCGGTTTATCATATAATATTGTTTCAAATTATACACGAGTTTCAAATACCAAATTTGAGAAGTTTTGAATCATAACTTATATTTTTTCAGGAAAATCTGTTTATAGCTTCCTGCAAAGTAGTATTTCCAGTTTATCAATTTTAGAAAACATCTAGTATGTCGTTTTCATTAACATAAGAGTCTTAAATAACAAATTTGAAAGTTTTGGATTGTATCAATTTATTTTTCACGAAAATCTTTTCAAAGCTTCAAATAAGTATCACTTCCTGTTTATCAATTTTAGCTAAAATCTAATATGTTGCTTCCCTTTATATAAAAGTCTTAAATACTAAATTTGACAAGTTTTGGAAGATATCATAATATGTTTTTAACAAAAATCTGTTCAGAACTTCAAATAATACATCGCTTCCGGTTTATCAATTGTATGCAGAATCTAATATAGTGCTTCCCTTTATATAAAAGTTTTAAATATTAAATTTGGCAAGTTTATTTAAAACAGAACTAAACTATATTAAAGAAATAGCTAAGTATAACGGCTTCCCGGTTAAAACTATCGATAAATTAGTTCATAAATTTAAAAATCGCCAATCCATTTCTAATTTTACAACGTTAACGCCATCTAATAATAAAAATAATAAATACATAACACTACCGTACGATAAAGCTTCCAAAAGTTTAAACAAAATTTTTTAAAATCAAAATTTAACCGTAACTTCCAAATCAAATAATACCATTAAATCGTTATTAGATAACCCTAAAGATAAAATAGATACTAATAAAAAATCCGGTATTTATAAAATAAGTTGTAATGATTGTAATAAAGTTTACATCGGTCAAACTAAAAGACAAATTGACACTCGGTTTAAAGAACACTTTTATCATCTGAAAAGCGGTAATCCAGAAAAATCTAGCGTAGCTCAACATATGTTCATTAATAATCACAAAGTTAACAATTCTAATATTAAACTTTTAAAACATATTAATAACGATGGATATTTAGATGCATACGAGAGTTTAATAATAAATAAATATAAAAATAATTTGATGAACGCAGATCTCGGTCCCATACCAAACTCAAACCTTTTCAATTTATTACAAAGTTAAATTTTATTGGACGATTTAAAATTTATTGACTCATTATTATTGGACGAAAATTTTCTTAGTTTATAGGTAATCATTCACTTGTGACTCCCATCCCTATATAATCCCAGTTCTCTCCCTTGTTTTCAATATCTTTGTAAATGTAAAAAATATTTAAAACAACCACAATTAATTGTTCAAAATCCATTTGTGGGCAGGATGTATATGCAGCCAAAGATACACAAAGCCAGTGTACCTTTGCGCCAAATAACATCTACAATACATACCTTTTATCAAAATATTTAAAGAACATTTCAAGTAAAGTAACTGAAACTTCAGAATTTATTGTTAGGAATTATTTTGACTTTGTTAAAGATATTAGAACCAAACCATAAATGTACCTGATAATATTTGCATATTTTCTCTTGATGTATCTGCACTCTACCCATCAATACCTCAACAACTGGTTATTGACTGTATTAAAGAGAAATGGAACTCCATAGAACAACATACACATTTAACTTTAGAACAATTCATCCAAGGAATTGATTTATGTTTCGAGTCATCTGTATTCACTTTCCAAAATCAAATTTATTTCCAACTTGACGGATCCTCTATGGGTGCTAGCATAAGCAGAACATTGGCAGAACTAATCTAACAAAAGAAGGGTATAGTTTCCTATTTACAAATTTTTGAAGCTTAATAGACTGGCAGGTAATGAAGGCTGGTCCTTTTGGGAACTCCAATTCAATTCTTAGAAGTTCGCAAAAAGTGCCGAAACAATGAGAAAGTACGTTACCAAAGTTACCACCATAAAATTACGGTTTTTTCGTCCTCGACAACATTTCTTAAGAAAAGCTTGTTTTCAACCAAGCTACTTGACAGGCAAAGGCTTGGTTTGGCTTGAAAATTCAAGCTTTTTTAAATGTTAGGCTTGGTTTGGCTTAGGCTTGGTGGAACAGAAGCTTGGCCTGGCTTAAAAAGACAAGCTTTTTTGAACGGCAGGCTTGACTTGATTTTTCAAGCTTTTTCAAACCAAGCCAAGCCAGTGAATCTTTAGCAGTATTTGGAGGAAAAATTAAACATTTTAAATATCCACTCAGGCTTTAAGCTTATTTGAAGCCTACAGTTACACAATACAGGTCTACGATCAAAATCTGATAAGTTCCGCACTGCCAAGTGTTGCAAGTGACGGAATCCTACAAGAATTGAGGGAATATGGTATTTACCTCAGTGATTCTAGTTAGAACCTAAGAGAACTGAAGCTACTCGTCGGCGGATATATAGCTGGAAAACATCTCTGGAAGAATGTTGCAGTTGGAGAACGGACCAACAGTTAATGAAACTAGATTTGCATGGACAATTATGGGACAATCTTAATCCCTAACAATTACCAATTCAGGCTTTATTGCGAATTATTTACTTAATTTTCAATCTCCAGCGGCAATTTGGATATTAGAAGCTATCAGCATTGAAGGTGCAGGTCATAAATTTTCAAAAGCAGAAGAAGATCTCTAAGCTTTTCAAAATTTCCTAGATACCGTCGTGCGAAAAAAAAGCCGGAAGATATCAAATCAGTTTTCCTTGGATTCCAGGACATCCATTCCTTCCAAACAATCGCTATCATGCAAAAAAGCGATTGCAATCAGCAACTAAAAAACTCATCGTTGAGTACAAATATGAAAGTACGTTCTGTATTTGACGCATCTTGTAATCCTGTTTTACGAAAAGGAGCATCAAAGATCCCAAATCTAAACGATTGCCTGGTCAAGGGACCCAATCTCTTGGAAAAGATTCCGATTCTCCTACTGAGATTTCATGAGGACAGATTTGCAGCTATTGCGGATATAAAGAAGGCATTTGTTATGATAGATATACAGCCAGATGATCAAGAATTTTTAAAATTTATATGGTGGAAGAATTATGAAAATATAGAAATCAAAATTTACCGACATTGCCGAGTTGTGTTTGGAGTGAAATGCAGTCCATTTCCTTTTAGCAGCAGTGATAGAACACCACCTCAAAAATAATATTTTAGAAGACAACAAACCTGCAGCCAATAAACTTCTATCTTGTTTATATATGGATAATGTGGGAGTTTTGTTTCCGAATCCAGAAACATACAAAAAATTTCGTAAATGATATGTTGCTTTGTTGGAAGAAGCGAAATTTGACCTGACATTGTGGGAATCAATTTTCGATGAAAATATGAAAAGTGAAGTGTGACATCTAGTGATGAATGTTTATAAGATTTCGCACGCCTCCCACTCCTTTAGGAATATACCGTTTTTTCTGTAAATTTGTTGTACTCACTTGTCTTTTATTTGTCGAATAAATCAGATGTATATTTGGGAGTGGTAGTAACTTATTTTAAATTATCCATTTTTTAAAGTCAGTGCAAAGTGGCGACGAGGATTTGTTTAAATATTGAATATACTAAATTATCTATATCTAAATATTAAGTAATAAAAATAATAATAAACTTACGCGTAAGATAAAAAAAAAGATGGCCGAAGTGCAAGCCATGTCTGGTCATCTTCGAGAATTTAACCACGAGGTCGATAACTGGACAATTTTTAGTGCCAGATTAGAAAATTATTTCACCGCGAACGAGATTACCGACGAAAATAAAAAACGAGCGATTTTATTAAACATTTTAAATGAAAGTGCATACAAATTAATTTATAATCTTTGCCTGCCGGCAAAACCAGAAGCAGTTGCGTACGCAACCTTAATTAAAAACTTTAATGATTATTTCGCACCTCAAAAATCAGTGTTTAGTTACCGATATAAATTTTATAACGCGGTTAAAACAAAAACGGAAAGTGTCCATGAGTGGTTGGCGCGAGTACGAAATTTGGCGGCCGACTGTGAATTCGGAACCGAATTAGAGACCATGATGAGGGACAAATTCATCATGGGTTTCGAGCAAGGAGCAATCCTGGACCGACTTCTGGAGGAGAAGAAGGACCTGACGTTGGCGAGAGCAGTCGAAATCGCGGTGGCGAAAGATGCTTCTCGCCAATTCAACAGTTCAAGGTCTACTTCGATCAAGCAGGAACCAACCGAGTTACACCACTTCCGAACGGGCAAGAACCGTGCTGGGTCGCATCGATCACCACAACAATCAACGCAGAGAACACCACCACACATACACAAATGTGATGTGTGTGGCAAATCAAACCACACAAAAGATAAGTGTTTTTTTAAAAATAATTCTTGCTATAATTGTAAAAAGAAGGGTCATATTGCATCTAATTGTAAATCAAGACGATTTAATAATTCTCACAAAGCCAATTTTATGGAAAGTGAAAATCAAACTATATTTCACTTAAATGATAACCAATCGTTAGAACCAATTTATTGTGATATTACAATAGACAAAAAACCCTATAAATTTCAAATCGACACGGGAGCTAGTATTTCTGCAATTTCAAAGCAATTTTGGTTAAACAATATGAATAAATATCAATTAAAGAAATGTAACAAGATTGTAAATTTTTACGATGGCTCTCATACAAAGCCTATGGGGCAAATTTGTGTTAAAATTGGTTACAAAAATAAATTAAATAACATAAATTTATTAGTAATTGATAAAGGAGGACCACCCATTTTAGGAAGAGATTTTTTAAAATTGTTTAAATTAGGAATTGAGGAAATTAATTTAGTAAATAATAACGCCGAAATTAATAAATTGTTAGACAAATATAAGGAATTATTTGAACCTGATCTAGGGAAATTTAATAAAGGGGTAATTTCTCTTAAATTAGAAAAAGACGTAACTCCGAAATTTTGTAGACCACGACCACTACCCTTTGTCTTAAAACAAAAGGTAGAAGATGAATTAGAGAAGTTAATTAAACTAGAAGTGATTGCACCCGTTGATTTTAGCAACTGGGCTACCCCCATTGTACCCGTCATTAAAAAAGACGGAACAGTACGAATTTGCGGTGACTACAAAGTCACAGTTAATCCACATTTAAAAATGGAACATTATCCTCTACCTAAAGCTAATGAATTATTTAATCAGTTGCAGGGAGGTCAGCACTTTACCAAAATTGACCTAGCGCAAGCCTACCAGCAAATTGAACTGGATGACGCCTCTAAAGAACTACTGACCATTTCGACCCATAAGGGACTGTTCAGATATAATCGATTGCCATACGGAATCAACACTGCACCCACGAAGTTCCAAAAAATCATGGAGGCGGTGCTACAAGGAATACTTGGAACAATCTGTTTCCTGGACGACATTCTTATCACTGGTAAAACTAAAGCGCAGCATGTCGAAAATTTAAATTTGGTATTTACAAAATTAACCAATTGTGGTTTTAAATTAAATATTGATAAATGTAGTTTTTTCCAAAATTCAGTAAATTATCTTGGTCATATTATTGACAAAAATGGCATTCACACATGTCCTGAGAAAATCCGTGCAATTCAAGAGGCACCTACGCCCGAAAACATTACTCAGTTAAAATCTTTTCTCGGGTTAATAAATTATTATGGCAAATTTGTTAATAATTTACCTGAAATCTTAAATCCACTGTACCAGCTTTTAAAGAAAGATTGTGGATGGAAATGGACTGATAATTGTGATCGTGCATTTAATGAAGCCAAACAAAAATTAATCTCATCAGAAATATTAGCACATTTTCATTCTGAAATACCCTTAAAATTAACTGTAGATGCTAGCGACACAGGGGTTGGGGCGGTGTTAAGTCATATTTATCCGTCAAACATTGAACGTCCGATAGCTTACGCATCGCGAACTCTCTGTGAACGTGAAACTAAATATGCGCAAGTTGAAAAAGAAGGCTTAGCAGTTATATTTGGAATCAGTAAATTTCATCAATATTTGTATGGTAAGAAATTTAAATTAGTAACTGATAACAAGGCTTTATTAACAATATTTCACCCTAATAAGGGCATACCAGTACACTCAGCAAATCGTTTAAGACGTTGGGCCATAATTTTATCAAATTATTCTTATGATATCCAATATGTTAAATCGATTGAGAATACGGCCGATAGTTTGTCAAGATTACCTTTACTGAATACTGAAAATGACAAGAACCCGGAAAATGTAGATGTTAATTTTTGTGAATATTTAAATAATGAAATAGTTCCATTAAATTTTGATTTAGTTAAGGAATCTACACGTAAAGATAAATTAGTAAGTGAAGTCATTCAATATGTTCGTAAAGAATGGCCCGCAAAACACGAAATTAATACAAACTTAAAACCATATTATTTCCGTAGAAATGAATTATCTTGCGAGGACGATAGTTTATTTTGGAACAATCGAATCATAATTCCGGAACAATTGCGCGAATCCATGTTAAATCTCTTACATTCCTCACATTTTGGTATAAGTAAAATGAAGGGCATAGCTAGATCTTATTTTTGGTGGCCAAAATTAGATTTGGACATAGAAAATTTATGTAAATCATGTGAAGCATGTGTTGCAAATTTAAATTCACCCCAACAAATTAAAATGAATCCTTGGACATGGCCTCAGAACCCCTTTGAAAGAATACATATTGATTATATGGAATACGCTGGTTACTATTTCTTAGTAATAATTGATGCTCATAGCAAATGGGTAGAAGCTTTTCCAACAAAAACCATGACTGCTAAATTTACAATAGAAGCTTTACGCACAATTTTTGCTAGATTTGGAATTCCTATAACATTAGTTTCCGACAATGCTAGACAATTTGCACATTCCAGTGAATTTAAAATTTTTTTAACGCTTAACAATATCGAACATATCACCAGTCCACCTTACCATCCACAATCAAACGGTGCAGCGGAAAATACTGTCAAAATAATAAAAAATGCCATTAAAAGGTCGTTGTATAGTAAAAGGGTATCGAATTTAAATTTAATACTGAACAATATACTATTCGATTATAGAAATTCGATTCATAGTACAACAGGAAGAACTCCTGCTCAGATGGTGTTCGGTAGAAACATAAGAAACAGATTTTCTCAAGTGTTACCTTACTCCACAAGTAAAAATTTAATTTCAAAGACCATTAATAAAGAAACAGTTTCCAAAAATGTGTTAAAAGCTCAAACTAAACAAATGAAAAACTTTAAGGGCGATCGGAAAGTTCATTTTGCGGTAGGCGAGGTAGTATTGGCTAGAAATTATAAAAATGTAGCACGACCGACTTGGGTAAAGGCTAAAATTATAAAAAAATTAAGTAGTACTACCTATTTAGTAATGGTACCAGAATTAGGAAATATAGAATGGAAACGTCATTGTAATCAATTGTTAAAACATATTGTCGACAATTTACCAGTACAAAATAAAAACACTCAGGAAAGATGTGAAAATGATGTAAATGTAGAAGATAATCCAAATGTCGAACAATTTTCAAATGTAAATAATAATCAAAATACTAACACTGTAAATAATAATAATGTTACCCAGCAAAATACTAACTTGGACAGATCGCGACCCCGGCGACATGTAAAACCACCTGTACGTTTAGAATATGTATAAATAGTTAAGTTGAAATGTAATACAAATTTTCGTTTTCTAAATTTTTTTGTTATGTATGTTATTCTTCAGCATAAGGGGCGGAGTGTGACATCTAGTGATGAATGTTTATAAGATTTCGCACGCCTCCCACTCCTTTAGGAATATACCGTTTTTTCTGTAAATTTGTTGTACTCACTTGTCTTTTATTTGTCGAATAAATCAGATGTATATTTGGGAGTGGTAGTAACTTATTTTAAATTATCCATTTTTTAAAGTCAGTGCATGAAGTAACTAGTATCTTGAGAAATAAATGGAATAAACGAGATGATTATTTATTTTGTGAAGCAGACCTCGTCAGTACTGGCACGGAAATTATAACAAAGAAGACCATCTTGTCAGCAATTGCAAGAATATTTCACCCTTTGGAAAAGCATGGATCCAACGAGATCCAGGCTGGGGAACCTTTATGGGAAATCGTTTTCGGAAGATTCTCGCACTTTCAAACACGAAAGTTTGGAAACGCGTTCCTAGAGAAGAGAATCCTGCAGGCGAACCATCTCGAGGAAAAATCACCTAAAAATTATTGGCAATCGATTGGTAGGGTGGGCCAGAATAACTGAAAGAAAATGAGTTATGGATCATCGAAACTCAAAAAAAAAAAAAAATTAAGAGATTATGAAAAAAGCAAAGAAGATAACCAACGTGAATGTAACAATGGAGGATCCAAGGTATGTTCTGATGAAATATAAAATTGGAAGTTATGCCTGGATACTACGTTTCGTCAGCAACTGTAGGTCACGCAAGTTGAATCGACTGTTAAAGACACTTAAAGTAAAAGAAATGAAAACCACAGAAAAGAAACTCATTGATCATATTCAAAATCTAGAAAATGTTGACCTAAAATCCCTGCCAGTATTCATTTTTAAAGACCTAGATGGATTATTAAAAGTGGACACGAAATTCACGTATCGAAAAGATGAAGATTAAAAACATATTCTACTTCCAGGAAAAAATTACATAAAATAGCTCATCGTAATTCGAGAACATGAGAAGAACTGTGATGCTGGAACGCAGTTCTTAATGGACAATAGAGAGGGTACTGAAGAGATGTGTGACATATAGATAGAAGATTTAAAACCAGTCATTTTGATGCAAAAGTCGTTCCTCTTCCAGTCTCGGGTCAAATATTCATCCCCCTTTGAAATTGAAGGAATAGATAGAGCAATTAACTTAGAATTAGACTTTGAACTGAAGCTTTTCTGTTGAGCTTTAAACGATTTATCGCCAGGACCTGCTGCAGTCTACAGTGACAATGGGACTAATTTTACAGGCACAAATAGACAACTTTATACCGTAGATTGGGAGAAAATAAAGAAAGAATCAGATGTAGATATGATCAAATTTCTCCTCCCTCAGCTCCATGGTGGGGAGGCTGATGGGAAAGAATGGTGACAATTAAGCAGTTCTTGGTTCGTACTCTTCAGCGATTTAGTAGAGAATATTTGGGACAACTTGTACAGCGCATAAAAGAAGACAAGATATTAACATTAAAATCTGTAGAATTAGTAATGATTGGTTGCGATAATAAAAAAAATGTGGCCAATGGGGATAATCGAGAATCTTTTGCGTGGAAAAGATGGGATTGTGAGAGTGGCTAAAATTCGAGCAGTAGATTCAGGCAAGGTCGTAAGTTCCATTCAACGTTTATACCACTTGGAGTTAATAGAAGTGAGAAAAAAAGAAATATTGAAAAATAAAATCGGCCCAAGAATTATCAAGAAGCGTGATCAATAATTAACTAATGTTTAATTAACGTAATTAAACAGGCTAATTTATAAAAATTTACAAAAAAGGTAAATAAAAATTGTAACCCAGTCGTGAAAAAAATGAGGGTGATTGATTGATTAACAAAACCGAAGAAAATAAATTAAAAAAATAAAACTTAAGGTCTATTTTTAGTGTAAGGGTCCAGTGGTTTCAGATAGTTCAGAAGCAGGAGAGCAAAAGCATGTAGTTCCGAGGAGGAACAACGCAGCCATCGTAACAGTAACACTCACTCAAACTCACTCAGTCACACTCACTCACTCACACTCACTCACACTTGCTCACTTACACTCACTCACACTTACTCACTTACACTCACTTACTCACTTACACTCAATTACTCACTCAGTCTCTCACTCAGTCACTCACTCACTTGCTCAGTCACTCACTCAGTCGCTCACTCATTTAGTCACTCACTTATTAACTTACTCAATCACTCACTCAGTAACTTAGTCACTCACTCACTCACTCACTCATACTTACTCACTCACACTCACTCACTCACACTCACTCACTCACACTTACACACGCATATGGGAGCGCGCGCGCTCACACCCACAATTCGATGGCTATAACTTTGAAAATAGGTATTGGAAATAATCACTAAATTGATATTAATTTTCAATAGGCAAAAAATAATGTATTCAACACGGCACTAAACACAGATTTACAGCTTCGACAGCATTCATTGAAACGGCAACTTCTGCTGTATATCTGGTATTTTAGTTAACAGGGTCGTTCTTAAAGGTACTGCCGCCTGCACTTATTGAGAGAAGTCGCAACTAGCGCGCTACCAACCGCCAAAAAATAATTCTCGGATATTTTGCACATATATATATATATATATATATATATATATATATATATATATATATATATATATAGATCCAATATATTAGATCCAAGAGGATGCCTAGTGATTAGTGTAGGCACTTATTGAGAGAAGTCGCAACTAGCGCGCTACCAACCGCCTAAAAATAATTCTCGGATATTTTGCATATATATATATATATATATATATATATATATATATATATATATATATATATATATATATATATATATATATATATGCAAAATATCCGAGAATTATTTTTAGGCGGTTGGTAGCGCGCTAGTTGCGACTTCTCTCAATAAGTGCCTACACTAATCACTAGGCACCCTCTTGGATCTAATAAATAATTAACATATTTTCTTTTATATTTCCAAAAATGTTAGTATCTTTACCTGAAAGTGAATTGATTAAACAAGCAAAACTTTTCTTAGGGCCAATACTTCAATCTCCTGGTAAAGTGTTAGTTAATTTAATTGCCAGATGAAAGAAAAATATGAAATAATTGGCAAGTATATAATTTTGCCAATTTACGCTCTAATATTAATGCGATATTTTCATTTTATTTGGCAGTACATTACTGAAATTACATAGTTCTTTATTTTGCAATTATGCACATTACGTAATTTATTAAAAAATAAATTTGCTACATGTGATACCGTTAAAGATGTGTTAGATCTAATTTTTATTAAAAAATATTTAATAACGTCCTCTTTTAATGAAGTGTGCAATGAAATAATGTAATAACTTTAACATAAAAAAATATTAACTATTCCCGTATCTGTAGTTTTTTTTACTTTTCGCATAGGAGCCTAATTCCTGTATAAAATACGTCCGTGGCTGGGGGGGTCGCAAAAATAATTTGGCACGGGCACTAGAAAACTAGTTTAAATGCATAAAACGTATTATTATATGTTATACAATTATTAGTTTTTAAAATAATCGAGATTTTATTATCATTTCCCTAACTCTATAGGCCCGTTCTTTTTAATATTTACCTCACCTCAAATCAATGTGAGATAAGTTTGACATGAGCTGAGTTAAGATTTTAGTGTAATAAGAACAAATTCCGCAGACTGACAGAAAATTCGAAGTAGGTACTGTCTACTGAACTATGAACATGACGACAACAAAGTTCCTGCAGAGAATAGCGACGAAATACTAATTGGACTTAATCTAAAATTTGTATATCTATATTTTTTGATCATATATCAATATAATGTATCGAAATTTCACCTATAACAGTAAGGTTATACGAAATGCCAAACATTTTTTTTTTATTTATTTTAAGTACCTGCATAAACGACTTTATTTTAATTTAGTTTCTTAAAGTAATGATTTAATTTAATTTTATAATTTACATGCTGCAAAAAAATATATACTCGTAATAGATTTTATAGAAGTAATAAAAAGTATCACCTTTCCTACAGTAAGAGAACCCTTGTGCTGCATTCTGGCGGCGTATAATGTTTCTCCAGAAGTCGTGCGGCCTACAGCAGTTGCTCCCGAAGGTACATTCCCGTGCGAACTCCGTATCCAACGTGGGTGTTCATGGCATAGAATCTAGACACGAAGTTTATATTTGAAAATTTTTCAACTAAATGGAATCGAAATCGTACATGAACTGGTTGGTGTACTATGAAATCTGTTTATACATTATAAAGTTCATTCGCTGAGACGAAAGAATGTGAAACTAATGAGGTATTCTGCATTCTAGCGTTTTTTTTTTAAATTAGACTTAGTCAGCGAGATAAGAATTATTTATCTTAAGCAGTTTATTCTAAGAGTATCTGCATTGTCTGCATTAGGCAGACATATATCATAATTTATTTTTTATTAAATCTTCTTTCCCTTGTCAATGAAATAAAAAAAATGTTAGAAATAATGAAAATATTTAAAAGAAATATTATTTCAATCTATTTCATAAAATATTTGGAGATTGTTATTAGTATAGTAGTGTTGTTATAGTTCTTAATTTAAATTCATACAAAAACAACGAATAGTATGTCCAGTTCCCCGAATTTATCTGAAATTTTACGATAATAATCGTATCGGGCCTGAAATTCTTGAAATTTTTCGCATACGGAGGAGGAAGAGATGCGTATGCGACCTCAATATTGGTATTCTTGAATCGAAATCATGTGGTCTTGCGCGAAAATTCCGGCGCATATACATCGCATGGTTTTAAATCACTTAAAATTATCATTCGCACACAAAAGTTTGTCTGTCACACTTGTGTTTTGTGTATTAGTACTTTACTTAGGTCATATATATATATATATATATATATATATATATATATATATATATATATATATACAGGGTGAGTCTCGGAAGACGCCCCCCCCCCCCATTAACTTTTTTATTATAATAGAAAAAAATAGCTCATATAAAAGTTTTATTATTTTACATATACTATTTGATGGCAGATGTAGATATTTTTTATAAAGTCAGGTTTACAAGATACGACTATCAACTTTTATTTTTCAAATGGCAACCTATAATTATTTTAATAAAATTGAAACCGATATTTTTTTCTCTTTTCAACGATGTATTATGTTTTATTAATGTATTTGAAAAATTTCGAGAAAAATTTGATAATTTAGAAATATTAGAAATAATTTTTAAACAAATATTATAGGTGGCTATGTAAAAATAAATAAAAAGTAACAAAAGACCGGTTTTGCAATATGGCTACTACATAATGCAAACCAATTTGCAACTGCACTATTAAGTTTTAACATCCAAACAGAACCTCACTTATATAACGTGCGCTTTTGCTTTTTGGTATTTCGGGTGCAATACGTCCGTGCACGTTAGATGTCTATGTTATATATCATAAGCGGGGGGTGACGTTTTAGCGTGTACATTTCATATTATGTACACATTCACGTTTTTTAAATGGTCATCTACATGAAGTAAATATTGAATTATTGACAAAAAAAACTAGTAAAAGTTTATTGCAATGTTTTTATATATTTTAATTCTAAAACACAATATAACTTTATTTTAAGAAAAACTGTTGCAAAGTACTACTTTAACAATATATTAAGAACTTTCTTGTTTTATGGTATTTAAAGTAATCGGAACTACCCGGGAATTACCGATACTTATATTGAAGTAGATACTTACCTCACAATTAGAGTAAGGTATTTCAGCTCCAGCATATGACACATATGCAACTCGTTTTTGTGGTATAACTTTAGCAGGAAGCAAATCGCCTTTATGTTGCAATCGTCCTACATAAATTTTGGATCCGTCTACATCATAACCAGCCTCTACTGCATAGGCAGGTAGCATGTTGTCTATGTGCCAATGTACCCATCGGGGACCTATTTCAGAAACATAAAAATGAAACAAAACGATAGCCCAAATTTAAATGTTAAAGTTTATCCTGTAATGTTATTTGAAGGAATTTGGTATTTCGGAATTATCCTATAGGCCTATATAGTCCAGTCGAGGATTTCAAGTCGGAAAAATTACGGGCATGCTGATTTTTTTGTGCACGTATATTTCGATCTTACAAATAAGTATATGACAAATTCCTAACAATATCACCAGGCCGATTCGAGATATTTAGGGTCAAAGTTAAGCAAAGTTTGATTTACGCGAATAATTCACCACCTATGCATTGTACGTCGATAAATGTTATTACAAAAGTTATAGAAAACATTATTATCTACGAAATTGGTTATATGTATTTTTTCCATATAATTAACCCTTTTCGAGATATAGCGCGGAGAAGAGCTAACACTGAATTAGTTTACGGGATAACGCTGTATAAACTGCGGAGCAACACGCGTAATGCAGTTTACGAGGAAATGGAAAAATGTTTGGTAATAATAACACAATTATTTATAAAAAATATTGTTTATAGATAACAAATTATTGCATTCGGCACCACTACGAGGTAGAATATAAGGCACGTTTTTTTTTTTTTCATGGTTTCCCCTGCAGCCTAATCCATGTTGTTGATTGTTAATTTATCCATCATAATCGGTACCATTTTTCATTAGGTATTTAAATGTTTGAACAAAAATCACTGCAGCCTCTAGTGACTAGTAATAAGAGCTACTCGAATCACCCCTCACTATCAATAGCAGTAGAAGTTTTTATACTCAATTCTTCATCTTCAAAAGTATTGAGACATGATTTTCCACGACAAGTACTACAAACTACAGAGCACTGCAAACATACTTTTCTGCAACCACAGTTTGCGGTGCAAAACATTTTTGCAATTGTAAAAGATTGTGTTTATAACTTCGTCCGGTGCAGATGGCGTTGTAATTGGCTCCAAGTTGATCTTAAAAACCCACCCCGTTCCTCAGGCTGGAGATTATTTCTTAACCAAACTTGTACTTGATAATAAACGCGATGGATATGATATTGAGCTGCGGAATTTGTAGGTGAAAGAGATGACAGTTTCACCGGTTTGTTGAGCCTTGTTGATTTAGCGAAGCTTATGTACCTGTAATTATCGGTAGAAGTTTCTGATTGTGGACCACTACATATTGCCAGAAGAAAGCGTATTCCATTGTCAATCACTGTTTGGATAAAAAATCCTGTTGAAATACTTGGACTAATTGGTACAATTCGGAGCGTTTCTCAAACATTCTAAACTTGGAGTTTTCCTATATAAAGAATGCAGAAGTTGTGTCACAATCGGTTATAGAATGTAAAAATAATATATGCTTTTTATAATTGGGGTAATTGTCAAAGGTTTCAGACGAATAAATACGTGTTTCAACATTTCCCTTACCAAGTTTCTCGAAAAAAATATTTTGGCTCGAATGAGTTCGCCCTATTCCAATGACTTGTACAGTTTCTGGCATGTCGGCATTGTTTAACAACGCTGTAGGATAGGGGCTGAGTTCGTACTGTAAGTATTCACGAAGATGTTCATCGAATTTTTTATTTAAAAATATTTTTTAGAAAAGTAGCAACAGCGACCTTGCAATCATGGACATTGAGGGAATTGTTAACTGCTGAAAGTGGAACAACTCTGTCTGAACCCTTCAATTTAATGTTATCAAATATCAATACATTTTTTTCCATTGACCGCAGGCCAATTTCATTTGCATTATGACAATTATTTTTATTATCTCCGACAATTCCCGTAGACACATTTTGATTACCGAATAGGAAAGGGTTGTGCAGTGTCAACCATTCAATAAGTTTACTAACGTCTGCATTATCTTTCGTTACTCGTGAACCTCTCGCGTCAACGTATTGTTCCCCGCCGTCCAAAGAAACATCGCAAAATATTTCGATTTCATCGCAGATAGTGTTCATGGCATGCATATCTTATACCCATTTAGATAAAACGCTGTTTTGCGTATACCTCCCCCGAAAAACTCCCCCTTCTGTCTTCATAAACTTCATCGGGGTGTGCTTAATCACCATATCAGCCCAGGTCACGGAATTAAATTTATCGGAGCGTTTCACTGTAAAAAAATCCGTTTTTAAAATGATCGAAAATCTGCTGATCCATAGTTTGTTCTAATGCCATCATATTTAGCTTGGTCGTTTACCTCTAATTTGTTTTTCTATTACAGTAAATGCAAAATCATGAGCTACTTTGTTAAAAAGTCTGATTACACCATTGATTATAAAATGGATAGCCATGTTCTTGTAAGAGTTAGGTAATTAATTCAAACCCTTGGAATCATATTCGACGAAAAATTAAATTTTTCCACACACATAATTTATACCGTCAAATCATCGTACAGAAGTCTGGGTTTTATACTCCGAAGTACTCGATTCTGCACTAATGTTTCTACCTTGAAAAAGCTATATTTCTCTTTTGTGAGAACAAAAACTTGAATATTGTCTACAAGTTTGGAGTCCAATCTATAATAAATATCAATGTATAAAATAAATAATGATACCGAAGAAGTTTGTTTTTAAAAAGATTTTATTCGATGTGAATCGATACAAGTCAAGACTACAATTAACTGTGGATGATTTATGAGTAACTCTTATACTACATGATGATTAACAACTAAACACGTGCTGTTTACTTGTAATATGAATAATATGATAAGATATAAATATTGTAGACAGCACCTACGTGTAATAATATATGTCTGAACAAAGGAATTCACATAATAAATGTATATATAACTCCTCCACCCTTAGAAGGGAACTTCCTCTGGAAGTTTCTTAATTTCTTTTGTTTCTTCTACAATATGCTTATTTCATATTTTATTCTTATATATAACATAACATATAAATATAATAATGATTATTACAATTAAAATATATATTATTACATAATGTACTGAGGGATTATTATTGTTTATTCCCTCTATTGTAGGTAATACATGTTTTGTCACAGTAAGGGTTTTAATGTCTTTTAATTGAATAGTCTTATTTAACACTGGAGTCTTTTCGAAAGTGGAAAAATCAAAGTTTTCAAATAATATTTCTTGTCCATTTATTTGTTTATCAAATTTTCTATTATCTATTACACAATCTTTTTCATTGTTGAATTTATAAATGCCTTTAATGTTTAATAATGTTTTATAATTTGGACATTCTATAGTTATCTGTTTGTTTGTCGGACTAATTATAATTACGATATAAGAATTTTCAATTTGGAATATATGATATTCATTTGTAATTTTATTTGCATTACAATTTTTCAAATTTATAACGTTTTCGAATAGACTCATAATACAATTATTAATATGATCAAATTTACTATTACAATAATAGCTATCTTTTACATTGATACATGATTCAATATAGTATATATTGTCTTTATTCTTTCCTACAAGTTGTTGTTTTATCTCTAAAGATACAAAGGTATTATTTAACAATGTTGGGATTGGGGTTAATTGGTACAGTTCGTAGTTTACATCATGATAAATTGGGATATCAAGCAGATAGATTATTTCGTCAGATTTTACAGTACAATATGTTTTGATTAATTTAGTCATATCCCAAAAATTAGAGATTTTTATTTTACTTTCCATTTCTATGCTTTCTAGTTCAGTTCTTAAATCATTAGTTTTAATTATACTGCTATGAAGACTTCCCAGATTACAAAAGGACAGAGACGTTTCAATTTCGTGTAACATTTCTATTAGATTTGTTGCTAGAAATGTGATTTGGTTAAATATTTCTTTTACAAAGAATAATTGTGCGTGCTTAAGATCATTTTCTATTTGAGAGATTCTAGTTTTTAATAATAATTCATTATGTTGGATATTTCCGATATTAGTATTGAATTTATCAACTAATTCTGAATTAATTTTGATATTATATTCGTTTTGTTTTTGTAATTTAGCTTGATTTTGACTTATTTGATTAATTAAATTTTCATACTTTTCTCCATCATAAGCATCTAAGTTTCCTGTTACTTGTTTTACGATAGAACCAAGGCCATTTATTATTCCACGTTTTTCTCTGTTTTGGAAGAATTCTTGTATTTTTGTTTCTAATCTGTTAAAGTTGAAGTCTAATATTCTTTTATTGTTTGACAATTCATGTTTCATTACGTCTTGAGTATTATTGTATTTTTTATATAAATTTTCTTTTTGTTCTTTTAACTTTAAAAATTCGTTTTTTATTGGAAATAATTTATAAGCATAGTAAACATAATAAGAGTGAGAATATAATTTACAGTTGCCAATTTTGATGATATTTACCCCAATATTTTTGTCAATGTTTTGTAGGTCTCGGGCTGTGCATTTTGAACACCATCTGAAACAATATTATGTTTCATTTTTATAACGAGGTTTCTTAATTTTGTCTATTCTATGTTTTTTATTATTTTCGTCCAGTATTACACCAAAATTATTATTATATCTTTTTACTTTTATTTTCTTATATTTGGGTTTTGAAATTTTTCCACAATGTCTTTGATGTTCTTTTAAGTATAAATTTTGAGGAAGAGTAACTGGGTTTCTATGGTCTTTAAATCGCTTTTGTTTTTCATTATTGATTTTATTAATTATTTCGTTGTTTATTATTTTCATTCTTTCTTTATGATTATCAACATATTCCTGAATGCATATGTTATCGTTAATTTCTACATTTTGATTAGGTATATGCCCAAATAAAATTTCTACAGGTGTTTTTGACGTAGTTGAATGGATTGAATTGTTATAAGCTAATATTGCTAGATTTAATTTTGTTAACAAATTTTCGTTTTTAAATTCTTGTCTTAAATTTAGAATTCTTAAATGTTCAATAAGTGTTGAATGAAATCTTTCTACTGGACTATTAGATTTAGGGTTATCAACACTTGTGATATGAATTTTTATTTTATAAACTTTTAATAATTCTTTAATAATTTTATTATTAAACTCTGTTCCATTATCGCATATTATTTTCTTTGGAATTAAAAATGTTGAAAAGAATTGAATCAATTTATTACTTATTTCAATTGCACTGTTGTTCTTTATGTGATATATTTGTCCGTATTTAGAAAATTGATCTATAATTGTTAAGAATTTTTGTTTTTCTAATGATAACAAATCGATATTAATTATTTGCATAGGATATGAAGGGGTAGGTGTCAAATTATTTTGAATTTCGATAGGACTTCGTTCGTATTTTGCTTGAAGGCAAATTTCACAATTATTTATGTATTCCTGAATTGTTTTTACCATGTTCGGCCAATAATATTTTTGTTTTAATTTTTGATAGGTTTCTACTATTCCGCGATGGTTAGTTTTTCCCTCATGATAATTTATTATGGTTTGGATTTGATCTTCCTTAATTTCGATATCGTCTATTAAATTTTTACATTGAATTAATTTTATTGTGTTAATTTGGAAGAATCTTTTTATTATGTCATTAAATATATAATATAAATTGTCATTGAATATACAATAATATTTTACTTTCGGAGTTAGATATTCTTTAATAAATTTACAAATTTCACTGTTTATGTCTCTTAGGTCAAAAATAACATAAATTCTTTGTTTCTCGTGGTTAAACAATTTTTGAATTTTTATTTCAGTTTTATTATTATGTCCTGATACAATAATTTGATTTTTACCTATGTTTACAGGTGAGTCAATACTAGTAATACCGTTTACAGGGTTTTCGTCTGATGAATGTATAGTATCTAAGTCTGAGTCATTATGCTCGGCCTGGACACTTTCTAAATCGTTGTTAAAATTTTCGATTTGTTCTAATTTGTAAATTGTTAATTGTAGAGATGTGTTTACGAATATTCTATTAATTAAAGATTTTACTTCCTCAAAGTCTAGTCTGTCACAACCTGAACCAATTTTTGGAATATCGATTTTATTTATTTCGTTTTGTATTATGTAAAAGTTTAAATTTTGTAAGGCTTTTTCTAAATCTTCAATTTTAGGAGTTTCAAAGTATTTTTCTTTAGTAATTAAATGAAAGATAATACGACTATTTTCAATATGTTGAACTACTATGTCACCGATATTTTTGTTTTTGAAATTTTGAAGAAATTGTTTACATTTATATTTTTCATTTAACTGTGCAGCCACACCTTTGCCTAATTTAAAATCAGCTGAAACGCAATGTGCTATATGATTTTTTGAATTTAAAATATCGTCTGTTACTTCTTTTATTTGAAATTTTGGTTTGATTCTTGAGAGTGCATCTGCATTAGTGTTAGTTGTGCCTTTTTTGTATTGAATATCATAATTAAATTCATCAAGTTTAATTTTCCATCTTATTAATTTTGTGTTTGGATCTTTCAATGAAAATAACCAAGTTAAAGGTTTATGATCAGTTCTAATGAGGAATTTTACTCCGTAAAGATATACTCTGAAATATTTTGTAGCCCATACAATGGCTAAGAGTTCTTTCTCAACAGTTGAATAGTTTATTTCATGATCGTTTAATGTCCTAGAGGCATAAGCGATCGGTAAATCTTTCCCATCAATATTTTGTGATAATACGGCTCCAATTGCGTAATTACTTGCATCAGTTGTGAGAATAAATTGTTTTTCGCAATCTGGATACTGCAATATAGGGTCACTTGTTAATAATTTTTTACATAATTCGAAACATTCTATATAATTTTGATCGTTAATGTTAATGGTATTTCCTTTTTTGAGGCAATTTGTTAATGGTTTTGTAATTTTTGCAAAATCAGGTATAAAACGCCGGTAATATCCGAGAAGGCCAAGAAATCCTTTAATTTCTGTAACAGTCTGTGGAATAGGGTATTCTGTGATTGCACGAATTTTATCAGGATTAGGTTTAACACCATTTTCTGAAACAATGTGTCCTAGATAAGCAACTTCTTTTCTTAAAAATTCGGATTTATCAATTTGGATTTTTAAATTAGCTTCGCGCAATTTTTCAAATATTTTCTTTATGTTTTCTAAATGTTCTTGTAATGAAGTTCCCAATATAATAATATCGTCTAAATAGACTAAACAAATTTTACCAATATATTCTTTTAATACTAAATTCATTAATCTTTGAAATGTGCTTGGGGCGTTTTTTAGACCAAATGGCATTCTTTTAAATTCGAAATGGCCTAATTCTGTGCTAAAGGCTGTTTTCGGGATATCTTTTGGATCTACTTCTATCTGATGGAATCCTGAGGACAAATCTAAAGTAGTAAAATAACAACATTTTCCTAACTTATCAAGAATTTCTGTTATGTTTGGAATCGGGAATTTATCGTCAACGGTTTTTTGGTTTAATTTTCTATAATCAATAACCATACGATATTTCTTTTTACCTGAAGCGTCTAGTTTCTTTGGTACTATCCATATAGGTGATGACCATGGTGAATAACTTTCTTGAATTATATTTTCATCTAAAAGTTTTTTAGTTTGTCTGCTAATTTCCTCTTTATAAATTTCGGGGTATCTATAATTTCTTGTATAAATAGGTGTTTCATCTGTTGTATTAATTTGGTGTTTTATTTTACTTGTGAATGTTAATTTATCATTTTCTTTTGGAAATAGGTCTTTATACTCTTTGAGTACTTTTAATAATGCATTTTTTTCTTTGTCATGAAGATGGCCAAGGCGTAAATTTTGAATATCAATATTGTCATTAATTTCGCAATTTAAGGATTCGATAGGGGTTTTGTGAAAGTATTGTAATTTAAACTTTATATTTAATAATGTTATTTCATCTTTTACTATATCAATTTTTGCTTTTAATGTTTTTAAAGCTTCAAGTCCGTAAAGTACATCAAAATTATCATGAAAATCAAATAGGTAGCATTTGAATAATTTTCCTTTAAATGAAAGCATTACGAATTCATTTCCCTGCGTTACTCCAGTTGCAGTGAATAAACTGAAATTTTCTTTATAAATGTGGAATTTTGATTTATTTTTATAGATATAATTTTTACTAATAAGATTTTTTGTTGAACCCGTATCAATTAGACAGATATAATTTTTTAGTTTTAAAAAGGGTAATTTGCTTGTATAATTACAATTTAGTAATTCTCCGAGTTGTCGAGGCTGGTTTCCTCTAAAAAATATTCGGATCAAAGTTATTTTCTTCTGTTTGTTCATTTTCTTCAGGCTGTTCGGAAGGAATATTATTAATATCGTCGTTCTCTGTGTCTACCTCTTGATTGTAAACTTCTTCTGCTACGAAGTTTCTTGGGGTATTTGGGTTAGAGTTACGAGTAAAATGATTATTAGGTGTGTTTCTGGGTGTGAATGTTTGTCTCGTTGTCATTGACATAGGAACAGGTCTCATTCCTTGTGCGTTATTGAAATTTTGTCTAGGTGCAAATGGTTTTGGTCTTATTTGTGGATTTACATTTGTTGCATTTTGAGTTTTTACTGGTGCCATTTTTATAGGGCCAGTAGGAAAATTTGTAGGAAATCTTTGTGGTGGTATGCTGGGTAATTGTTTTAAATTTTGTACATTAGTATTTTTTAAATACTGAAAATCGTTTTGTAAAAGTTTTTCAATATCCACAAGTGTAGTGGGGTTTCTAGTTGCCAAATTATTTCTGTAAGGGTCACTAATTGACGAAATGAAATTATTCACGATTAATTTTTCTGTAAAATCCATGATATGCACTTTCTTTTCATTATTATTTTCTTCGATACTTAATCGAGATTTAAATGCCATATATTTTTCTTTAGTTATTTCCAGTAATTTGTAAGGGTTCTTAACGTTTTGAATTTTCAAGATTTCGTTAATAATTGTTACGGCATTGGTTTTATCTTTGAAATTGTTTGTAAGATGATCTTTTAGTTCATTCCAATTTTGAAATTCTGTGTCTTTAATACTGTCGAGTGCTTTATCGACTATTTTTGTTTTAATGTGGAGAAATGCTATCGATTTTTCAAAGTCATCAAGTGGTGGGTTAAATACACCGAAAAGGTTTTGTATTGAATTAACAGCACTAATAAAAGAACTTAATTTGTTTGGGTCTCCGTTGTAATTTGGGACCGAATTCAATGCAAAGTTGATTTTTTGTATTCTATCAGCCATTGTGATATTAATAATAAATGTCTGAATATATCAGATCAATAAATAATTGTTTAATATTATATTATTTTATAAAAATTACTAACGTTATTACTGTTAGTTTTTGTGTAAAATATTATGTTAATTACTTATTAAAGTATTAACTTACAATAATATAATTATGGTAAATAATGTTGTTGCAATCTTCATTTGGTGGCGATGGTGAATTGTAGCCTCGAAGCAGCAGGGTCTCTGGCACTAGCGTTGCTGGCTCTGCGAGATTGCCTCTTGTAGTCACCTCTGTTGTTGAAGGAATCCGGGCACTAGCTTTGCTGGCTCTGTGAAACTTCTCTTCGAAGAAGGTGATGAACTCTGGCACTAACTTTGTTGGCACTGTGAGTTCTACTTTTTCGACTTCTTCTTCTTGGTTCACTTAACTCGATAAATTGTCAAAACAAACGTAAATCGCGTACTTTTTTCTGCGAATACTTCGAGTTTGCTACCGACTGCGCCAAATAAATAATGATACCGAAGAAGTTTGTTTTTAAAAAGATTTTATTCGATGTGAATCGATACAAGTCAAGACTACAATTAACTGTGGATGATTTATGAGTAACTCTTATACTACATGATGATTAACAACTAAACACGTGCTGTTTACTTGTAATATGAATAATATGATAAGATATAAATATTGTAGACAGCACCTACGTGTAATAATATATGTCTGAACAAAGGAATTCACATAATAAATGTATATATAACTTATACTTGAATCTGTTCAACGAAAATTGGTGAAATTTTGTTATTACAAACTTCATAGACGGTATCCCAGTTTTGAAACTGACTACAACATCTTACAGAAATTAACATAGTGTCACTCAATAAGCGGAGAAAAATTCATTCATCTCTATTTTTGTATGTTTTACATTGCATCGTGAATGATCCAGTTATACTTGCGAAAATACCAATATTTGTCCCTAGACATAACTCGCGTATTAAGAGAACCTTTCATTGCAGTACAGCGCCTACTAACTATGAATTAAAATCACCAGTAAGAATGTTATGTGAAAATTTTAATACCCTGCCACATTACATTGACATCTGTTTTGACTCGCTCGTGAAGTTTAAGAACGCAGTATATTGCTACTATGAGTTATAATGCTTAAAAAATATATTTTGTTATATGTATGTTATGAAATCCGATATTATCTAAGTTTATTTTCTTACTACATTGCTACTTGTGCTAATTAAGGTATTTTGTATTGCTTTTTTGTATAATCTACCTGTAATTGAGATATTACATCCTCTAGGTCAGATTGATAATAAATAAATATCTTGCAGGTATAAATGCACGGGTTTGGCATAGAGGAAGTGGCCAAATGCATGAAAATACGGTAGCCTTTTCTTACCGCACGTAGTCACGTAGATGTGTATTCCAATTCCCTAGACTTTTGGCACGAAGAAAGTCGTGAGCTATTGATATCATAATTGTATCTATAACTAGGCAGTGGGACCTCGTGTTTTCAATTCATTCACCGTATCATGGAATTTTGTCTCTAATGCAGTAAAGTTATTTGCAGATTTATCTACATTTTTATATGAAATTCTTCCAGCCTTTGTCACCAATAACATCGTCCAAATAACTTTCTTCATTTTCATGCATTTTCAAATCTTCAAAAACTAGCATTGACCATGCTAGCAAGATAGCAGGAGCAGTGTATGGCCTTGCACATAGCATTAAGAATATATATATATATATATATATATATATATATATATATATATATATATATATATATATATATATATAAGGTGTCTCGCAACTCGCGCCTCAGAGCGAATGAGGAAACACGAGACTGCATTCGGATGTGTAGTTTCGAAGAAAAAAAAATCTAGCTTCAAAGATATTCGAGAAAAGACGTCTTAAAATTGGCCAATCAGAGACCTACACCTTTAACGTGTGTTTGCCGTAATTTTACGTTTCTAGGATTTTATACAAATCAAATCTTCTTTAAAATGTGTGGGCGACTGTAGTTTTCGAAAAATGTCAGTGTCAAATTAAATTTGACAAGGTGAATAAAAAAAAATGCAAATTCTTACCATGTATTCAGCCGCTGATTACTTAGAAATGATTATAATTTTCGGAGAATGTGGACGTAACGCCAGACAGGCAGTACGAGTCTGATGATCTCAGATAACACCTTCGCCTTCACAGTGAAAAGTCAACTCTAAAGAGTCAAAAATTACAGTAAGTCAAACAAATTTTGTAACTCACTAGTAGTATTCTTAAAACCTAGCAACCAGTTTTATTTTGTAATAATATTATCACACCTCAAGATATCCTTCCGGGATTGGTGAATTAAAAAGTCTTGTAACTCCGTTATGCAAGCAGCCGCAAATTATTTTCTTCTGTTTGTTGGCAACCTATTGTCGTCGGCAAGTGTCAGTTTCGTCTGGGGAGCGAGTTGTGAGACATCCTATCGTGTAGCATAGTTCGTAGGCAATGCATATTGCACTGGTCCATTTATGCAGTAAACTGCCGTATATATTATTAAAATTTACTAAATATGGTCGAAATAGGTATTTAAACACAAGAGTTTAAGGAACAAATTCGAAATAGTACAATAGTGCAAAATATTTTATATGGAGTATTGTACTAAATGGACGCGATAAATTATTATTAGAAATTCAAAAAAAATCAGATCACTATAAAACTCAGCTACCATTTGAACCTAAACTCGAAAATATTCTAGAATACGAACAATTATTAAAAAAATAACTATAAAATTGAACCCTCACAAATTATCTATTTCATATCTATTCCTATTAACGTTAAAGCTAATTTCGATCTTTATCATTTAATATCAACCCCAACAAAATACGGTTGAGAATTTGTTACCATTAACCCACAGTTTTTCAAACAAACAAAGATATAGTTCCTCTACGCGACATGTGCATTCAAAGTAGAATATATCAGTGCCCAAATAAATTCATTGCCCACGTCAACCTCATCTGCAAGAAAAATCTTTAATAAACAACATATAAACCCATGCTACTACATCAGACTAGAAATACAAGAAAACCAATTCGAACTACTGACAGAGATAAACCAGTATTTGGCCATCTTTCCCAATAAAGAAAATAATCACCACCAATTGCCCCGAAAGATGCAGCATCGAGTCACTGACCGGTATCTACCTAATTAAAAGTGATACTAATTGTGACATAATATTTAAAAATTTGATGTGGCCAACCTCATTATCTCTCTATTTATGTAACTCTCTCACTTCCACAGCCTTAGTATCACCGATTATCCGTATGCTACAACTTTCACTCGCCGTTACTGTCTCCGTATACCTAGCTTCCCAATACTCGTCAACACTACAGAGTATTCACTTCTACAGCTATCTCGGTATACCAGTAACTTCCCGACTCGCCGTGACTGTCCTTTTACACTATAGTTTCTCAATACTCGTCAATACTACCAAGTATTTACATCCACAGCTATCCCAGTTTACCAGTAACTTCCCGAGTACCTACTCGACACAAACTGCATACGCTCACTACAATACTGCTGTGCTTCTCATTAACACTTTACTCTCTAACACTCCATATGAATGTCTCTACATGACTCTCCCTATGTAACTAACTCTCGAGCATAGCTGCGTCCCGTTTACACAGCTGGCATTACCTTCTACAAAGCTCTAGAATGTTCGATCGCATAATAAAAATGAACACAAAAGGTTCAGGCGACCACAAGTAATTAAATACGTCGCGACTTGTTTGTTTACGTAGTCCGACTGCTACCGCGATTGCGTCATCACTATAAATAGACACTCGCTCATTGCTGCGGCGACGGCGGCGCGGCTACGACGGCGGCGGCGACGGCGCGTGTTCCACGTTACAATACTTACATATTTACTTATGCTGAAAACTGTTTTAAGTTCCATTCCATATAATTATGGTTCTATTTACTATTTTTTTTTAAACGTTATTATTATTAATTTGAAATGATTTGTTCTTTGACAGTGACATTTATCTGTCAGTTACATACATTTGACTGCATTTGACATATGAACTGTCTAATCAAGGAACTGTGTTTAAAGCGTAGGATCTGTGATTTAAATTATAGATAATTTTATAAATTTATCTATAAACCTATAAAAAATTTAATAATCTTTAATTTTTATAATAACGTAAATTTCGAAAAAATAACATTTAAACACATTTTTCGGAGAAAAACTATTTTGAGCTTCAAGTAAAGTGCCATTTCCAGTTATCTGACCGGTTACACCAAAATCTAATGGCTTCTTTCCATATTAGAATAAGGTAGAAATACAAGTTTCAAATTTTTTTGGGTCATAGTATTTGAGTTAGAGCGTAAACAGGAAACACACACCACAGTATAGAGAATACAAGCAGTAGCGACACACTTGTCGGAACCTTTGATGTTTCGTTCCAGGCTGCTGGGCGTGCAGGGGGTAATAATGAGGAGCGCAAAATTTGAAGAAAACAAAAATATTTGTTATTTAATATCAAATGATAAAGGTGTAATATGGTAAAAATAGATAATAGTGAAATATAATATGTAAAAAATATATTTAAAGCCAATAATAATAAATAATTAAATAGTAGTAATAAATATTATATATCAAATCCAAATATTATAAATAATTATATATATATATATATATATATATATATATATATATATATATATATATATATATATATATATATTATATATATATATATATATATATATATATATATATATATATATATAGTATTAAAGTAATAATAAATCTATTCTTCGTACTTAACACAAGATAAATATAAATATTTGATATATATAAAAAAATCGTATTAAAGTAATAAATATTTAAATAATAATAGTAACAAATATTTATAAAAATACTAGTAATAACGTAATAAATATAAACAATAACCAATAACAAATATGTAAATAAGTGTTATACATCAAATCCATTGCACTAAACAAAAAATAATTATTATAAATATTACATATTTACAAAAATACTCGTATTAAAGTAATAAATATAAACAATAACCAAGTATATAGTTGCTTCCAAATCATCAATTGTTATACGTTTTCGTTCTGTAGTTTTTTTAAATTTTTGTTTTAATGCAATGTTTTCCTTCCGAATTAATACAAATAAGGTATGACTTTTCAATATAACTCCTGTTTTCGGAAAGTACCTTGATTACAAAAATTAAAATATTTCGTGTTATTTATAGAACTTAAACCTCTTGTATTTTGGTAACTAGAAGGAATAGGACCTATGTTCATATGACATTTTTGGCTCAAAATGACCTCAGGAATAAGCTGCTAAAGTTTGTTACAATGTCCTGAAACACCCTGTATATATATATATATATATATATATATATATATATATATATATATATATAAAACAATGCAACCTATTCATAAAATGAATCATGACTCGAATGAAGTTTTATCTAATCATTCATATAAAATAATGAAACAATCTAATAATTGATAAATAATTAAATAATTTTAATAATTTCTAACAATATATATATATATATATATATATATATATATATATATATATATATATATATATGTAAGATTCACTTTTCGACTGGACGCCACTGGTTTAGACGCGCTGGCTTAAGGCAAAAACACTTGACAACACAATAACAACCCCCGACCCTTGGATGGTTACGGCAGTTAGTTGCTGTGTGCTAGCAGTCATATACGGATGTGGGTGAAACTGTGAATAGTGTAAAGAAAGAAAAGACGAGATGCTTGCAGTAATTATAGGTGAGTGGTAGAACTCGCTGTCATTCTAATTATTATACAGGTATAGTGTGGTGTGGATCACCAGATGCTTGATTGATATGTTATACACTGCTTGTGTATTTGATATGCATGGTATATGTGAAATATACATTTGTATTATTAGTTTGTGGCCGCAAACATATGTAGTAGTTTCCTAATTATCCGAAGAGTTGTCTGGGACAACTCTGGGTCCATGGAACTTTATGCTCCGAGGTGTGAGAACACCAAATGAGAGGCTGAGACACACGAAAACGTCTGGGACGTAAAGGATAAACCTGGGGTTTATCATGATAGTTCTGGGACCTACATACGTGTGATCGTAAGCTAAACTCTCATAATGGGTCTGGGACCCATTGACCTCTGGGAGGTCGAGTTCTGGGAACTCAATATGTCTGGGACATACGTGAGAGGCTGAGATACACGAGAACTTCTGGGACGTTAAGGATAAACTTGGGGTTTATCATGATAGGTCTGGGACCTACACACGTGTGATCGTAAGCTAAACTCTCATAATGGGTCTGGGACCCATTGACATCTGGGAGGTCGAGCTCTGGGAGCTCAACATGTCTGGGACATGCGTATGTGGCTACGGTACCGCTAATGGCTCAGAAATGACTATTCACGAGAGCCGTATTCCAGCAATTCGTCAATGCACTGGGTGTATACTTTTGCGGATAGGGGTACCGGAATCCACGAGGTGTTAGGCCGCATTTAATATGCGGGGCACCTGCCCAAGCCTGGGACTTGGAAGCAACCTTATTCCTGCCCCCCCTCCTGTCTATCTTATTAGATGATAATGCACGCCTGTGATAATTGTTGTAAATTGGAATGACAATGTGTATTTTATCCCACTTGGGGAGCGCGTCGTAGAGGGCCAGTCCGTCGCTGACAAAGTTGCGTGTGTGGGAAAGGACATCGATAACAGGACAAAAAGGAATGTGTATTATATATATATATATATATATATATATATATATATATATATATATATATATATATATATATATATATATATATATATATATATTAGATTATTGCATGTATTATCGCCCATATATTCTAGTTAAATAATAAATGAAAAAGATTAACAAAAATTAATAAAAAAACCATAGCTTATATATATATATATATATATACATATTATAAAAATAGCTATTTGTACAAATAAGTAAAAATATACTTTTCCTACGTGTTGTACACAAGATTTTTGTTATTGTTCATATTTACAATAAATAAAACTATTTGTTATATATTGTACCGGACAATGTATTTTAAATTTATGATAGAATGAACTTACTTCAGAGACCAGTACATAACATTAAAATATATATTTTTTTTATAAAATTCTAACAAATACATGATATATTATTACAAATACAATGAATCTTTACGTAATATATTATTTAAATCTGATTCAAAATCCCGCTCCTCATTATTCCCCCTTCAACCCGAGCAGCTTGGAACGAAAATTAGCGAAGTGTCGCTACTGCTTATTCTCTATACTGTACACACACACACACACACACACACACACACACACACACACACACACATACACAAGCACGCACGCACTCACGCACACACACATACACACACACACACACACACACACACACACACACACACACACACACACACACACACACACACACACACACACGAAATCATCGAGAAAATGTTAAAATTGGATTCTAGGGACCTTAAAACGTGGTCATTTACCAAAATCTCAATATGCGATTTTTAGCATGATATATATACCTCCCTAGGTTAGCGGAGGTAAAAAGCAAAAACTAATATTCCTCGATAAAACACATGGATCCTTTTTAATGCCGCCTAAATTAAACTATAAACTAAAAATTAATAAAATCTCAAACTTTTCAATTAATCTATCGCCTCTCAAACTGAATAACACCAATCCAGGACATTGAAACCTACGACTAGGTCCACATTCCCAACATTTGGACGATAGTTCTCTACACCGAAACTATAATAATTATTATTTATTTAATAACCAAAAGGCTGCGAATACAAATACAAAACCGAAATTTAGCGAGGAAGACTGAAGACATCGAAGTTCAACTTCCAGGGGGTGCTTCCTTTTAAAGATGGAGGAGGTCAGTGCCGCTCATATTATGCTTAGTTTAGATTGATTATGTAATGTAGTTTTTCTCTTTGAGGAATTGCAGCTTCTTACATAGTCTGTATTCAGAGCTAATATTGTAAACACATAAATTAAGGTTTATAAGAATAAATAAACTTTTTTTAAAAAGCGACTTGTATTGTCTCGATATTTAACTTAAATTTGATCCTAAACTTCTGAAATTTAGTATTTAAAACTAATATATAATTTTGAAGTTTATATTATATTTTGACTATATATGATAAACCAGAAGTGATACTTTACTTAACGCTCATTGTTATTTTTAATATAGAATTGGCGGGAGGTCATGTGCTGGCCACATCATATTTTTAAAAATATTTTTCTTTTAATGACTTTAAAAACAATCTACCTAATCATATTTTGAATTATAAATTTTTATAAATACTTAACAAACATAGAATTCAATTTCAAGGCGAAAAATATTGCGAACAAAAGTCCATGTTCCTCCCGATTTTTAGAACGATTTTCCATTTATTTTTTAATATTTCAGTTTTCGGGAAATAGAGAACCAATACTTTTACTTGCATAATTATTGCACTGCATTGCAGCACAATCTTTTCGTTTTGCTGTTCATTTTGGTTTCTTGCTCACTGTATAACCCTATATGACAGCACAATGTTTTCCTTACGACCCATGTTTTATTTTGCCACCAGGTGTCAGCTACTTTGCTGGCTCTTGCCAATAAAAACTTCTACTGCAATTGATAGTCAAGGGTAATTCAAGTATATCTTGTTAGCAGTCACTAAGAGATTGCAGTCACTTTTGTTCAAAAATTTAAACAAGATACCGATTAGGATCTATAAATTAACAATCAACAACATGGATTAGAGGAAACCATAAAGAACGCGCCATACATTCTTCCACGTAGGTGGTGCGGAAACGAATGCAATAATTTTTTATCTATAAACAATATTTTTATAAATAATTGTTTTATTAATACTAAACATTTTGCCATTTCCTCATAAATTGCATTACGCATGTTGCTCCGCAGTTTATACAGCGTTATCCCGTAAACGAATTCATTGTTTCTCCTCCGCGCTATATATTTATACATATGGAAAAAATTATAGGTCGACAAATACGGCGATAGATTTTTTCATCTTTTGAAAGCCACTTTTGAAATGAGAGGTTAATGACAATACCTGATCGCAACAGTTTCTTTTAGATTTAATCCCGCCTGTTTTATAAGTAAGTGCATAAGCGGCGAGTTATTCGTGAAAAAACATTTTTGGTGACTTTTGACCTTGAATATCTCGAATTACCAAGGTGATATTTTTAGGATTTTGTCATACACTTTTTGTAACATCGAAACATGTATACAAAAATTCAGCTTGTCCGGATGTTTCCGACAGTCTGGCCTTTTTCGTTTAATTTGACTGGACTGTTAATGAACTACAATATTTTCAAAAGTACACTATTTCAGGTTTCTCCAAACGTAAGTGGACTACCTGCCTTTCATATTTTAAGTGCATCACATGATTTTTTTGTATTTCAATTAAATTAAAGTTGTAGCGTGAATGAATGCATTTATAGGTTAAAAACAATGGTTGTTGTAATGAAACAATTGAAAACACAATTGGAAATTACAATTTGATTATTTTCATTGATAATTTCTTTAATAAGTTCTCAAAATTTTATAAAGTGTTAATATTTGGACATCATAATATCCAATGACATTTATAACGAAATTTAATGTTAGAAATATTAAAGAATATGAATATTATAATTATAAACTTATATTACACAAATGATAATACCTGACATGATTTCATTTGTTTCATTGCAATAACCATTGTTTTTAATCTATAAATTTATAAATTGTTGTATTTTCGATATTTGAAACAAATGAAAATAGAAAAACTACACATGGATCGAAAGCTTAAAAATTCTCTTTTCAACATTCCAATATGGCGTCCGTATAAAAATTAAAACCATGACTCGATAACAAATAGGTAAAAGGATTTGAGCATCGCCATTCGAAAGGACACAAAAAACTGCCTTAAAGATGTGCAAATTAAAATCCAGCATTATTTCACATTTGTAAGATATTTGCTAAAATAAAAAAAAACTCCAAAATTTATATTTTAACCAATATCTAGTGATCTACATATGTATTTTTGTGGTATTGTGTGCAAGCAATGCTAACGACACGATGGACTAAATATAAAAAATATTAAATTCAAAATATTTTATTATTTTTACTCTTAATTTTTAATTTTCTGCTTTGATAAATTTTGGAGGTCATTGAACAAATGACTTAATGGAGGAACCGCCATTGCCAATGACCAATGACGAATTTTTCTGTTTATGAGGCATAATTTACCTTTAATTCATTTGTTTAACAGCAACCATAACAACCGTAAAGTAAATGAAAAACAATTATACGTCTCCATATTTTGATTTTTGTTATTAATATGTAATGTAATCCTTAAAATCAGATTCAAAATTTTCAAAACTGCAGTTCAATATGGTTATATATTCATAACGCTTTTAAAAATATCTAACAATAAGTTAATAAATTGAATAAAAATTAATAAAAAACATGTAAATATAAAGTAAAAATACATCCCTGAACTCGAAATGCCACAAGTTTTTTTAAAATAAAATTTAACCGAGGTTGCATATCTAGTTTTTGAATAAGTGTTAATAAAACTCACCTGAAGTTGTATTATTATATGAATGCGATGGTTGTACAAAAGAAGAGCTAAAGTGCGTTTCTCCTGTAGGGTAATAGTTGGAGACGGAAGTAGCAAGAGGAACATGCTGCGTTGGGTGCACGAACGTAGGTTGTGCTCCAGGAACTACAGGAAACGGAGCGCTAGGAAAGTGCGTGGGTGGTGGTCCTGGATACGGACCTGCTGGATAATTCGGCGGACCGGTTGTAAATCCATAATAATTCGGCGGTGGTCCTGCAAACATCATTTTAATATGAAAGTCATACATATGGACTCTTAACATTTTGTTTTTCGAAAACAAGATAAAGGGATGTAAGTACATAGTTTTACTCAATTTTTTTTAAAATAATAAGTTCACGTCATTTCTGTATTAGAGTCCTCGTTATTCGAGTAGGTTCCACTCATTTGTTAGAAAATTTAATTCTGAATTCAATGATATACCTTTTATTTTAATAGCCACGTATAACTTTCTCTTAAGATAAGTGCATATAAAATTTTATATTTGCTTTCCAATTTCCAACTTACCATGAATGTAATACATAAATAAATGTTAATTTTAAACGCAGAACTAGTGCGCCAGGTTTGAAATAAGCGTCATTTAATGTATAAATATGATCAACTACTTTATAACAAATAGAAAAATAACGTACAGTAAAATTATAGAAAGATGTCCGATGAAGGTCATCTATACCATGAACGAATTAACAAATTTATTTATACAATTATCTTTCTCACAAGAAGCGTGTGCGATAAGGATGGATATAACACGCTTGTCTTTCAAAAATTTATATTGTTTCGACCAAGTTAGGTCATTCCATTCTGAAACGATTCTAGTTGTTGACAATACTTTAGCCCTAACGTAAGTTTATTTATTAATTCAGATATATTATCTTGATTCATAGCCGTACGAATAACATTATTTTCTGGCAGTGTCACTGACACTGTGTCAGTATCTTATTTTTCACATATTTGGTTTTACATTTGCCAATAAACTTGCTAGTTGACTTAGTTTTAAATTTTGAATGCTTAATACGTTAACAAATATTTTTATAATAATAAAATAACAGTAGTATTTTATGTACCCTTATAAGAACTAAGTGAACAACACTACTGAATTTGTCAGAACAAAATCTTAATTCATAAAATTCATAGATGTCCTTGATCGGACATCATTCAATAATTTTATTGTACCTACTTTTTGATTTATTCCTTTCGTGGCCTTATTATATTCATATGTACTCTAACATTTTGTTTTTCAAAAACAAAAAGTATGTACATAGTTGTTGCTCAGAAAAAATTTTAAAAGATTTTTTAAATAAGTTCTTGTCATTCCCATATTAGAGTCCTTGTTATTAGAGTAGGTTCTACTTATTCGTTAGAGAATTTAATTCTGAATTCAATGATATAATATTTTAATACCCACGTATAACTTTCTTTTAAGATAAGTGCCTATAAAATTTTATATTTGCTTTGCAATTTGCAACTTACCATGAATGGAATACATGAATAATTTTTAACGCAGAACTAGTGCGCCAGGAGTGAAATAAGCGTCATTTAATATAAAAATATGATCAATGACTTTATAACAAATAGAAAAATAACATGTACCTACATTTTGATTTATTCCTTTCGTGTCCTTATTATATTCATATTTCAATAAAATTAATATAAATTTTCCTTCGCTTGACCTCCGATATAATTACTATGTAGTGTCGCGTTTTGTCATACCTGTCGGTACATTTGAAAGTATATAATCAAAAAAACACCCGACGTAACACCTCATTACAGCTTATTTAGATACTCATTACGTTATTTGTACCTGCCGGATACGGACGTTCAACAAGTGATTGTGTGTTGTGTTTTTAAATAAAGTGTAGGGATAATTATATTGTGAAAAAGAAGATTTTCTTCACCTACAGGCTGACGCTATGCTACGTTGGAGGAGGAATTATATAGATTGAAAAGAAAACTGATTTTGAAGTCCTAGTAAGTACTAGATACTTTTTTATGGCAAGGATTTGGTAGTCATGTGACTTACCTTCATAGATCCGATGAACACGTGTTCACCCTTTTTTTCTGCCCTGTAACATTTGGATCTGGAAATCAGGCGACTTACCCCCTTAGATCTGATGGACATGTGTTCATTATGGCGTATAATTACACTAATCTGAACCAGATAGTCAAGTAACTTATCGCTGCGTTCTTGATAAACATGTGTTTATCAAATTTTTAGTAATTAAGGTAAGTACTTTATAGTACCCTTCCATAGACCAGGTTTAGTGTTAGCTTATTCCTATTGGTAACAATGTTACATACGTTCAGTGTTACATTTGTTATGTAAACATCAAACCTTCCTTGATTCAAGCAGTTTGTCACGTGACTTACGAACCTTATATTTTACTTATATAGTTTAAACACAAAGAGATGATACATGCTCGTCCGGTGTGTGATAACGAGAATTTACATGATACCGGTGACAAATTTTTTCCTCTGTATCTAAAGTCTTAAGCAAAGATTTACTTCTTTCTTGGGGAAAAATCCTACCGATTAACAAAGTCCAAAACGTATACATACAAGATGACTTGGTTGTAAGAATTAACAAAAATTTAAAGGAAGATGTGGCTGACAAGTACCCGTTGGTAGCCATTTATTAAGCCTTGCACCCACCTAAACTTATTGGTGAAATTCAAGCGTGTATACCGGAAACAGTGGTCAAACAAGACATTTTCCATACATGTATGGATTTCTCAAAGCCTTTTTAGCTTCGCTTATCTTAGTGAGTAACATGCTAACAAACTATCTAACTCTAACTGGTGTAGTAGATTCTTTGCCAAAATTGGCAAACGCTTCTCAGTTTATGGATAATGCCGCAATTGTACATAACGCAATCTCGCTTTACAGAAAATACAATTTTTCACCTGATCAAAATATAGAGTGCAGTAAAATGGTGAAAGACCACAGGTATGGACGATTATTTCTTCAACAAAAGTCTTTATGAAAACGTAAAAACGGACACTCCTTCATTCAAAACCGTGTAAACTAACATCGGCATCGGACCTCGACCAAGCTAAAAGAGAGGAGGGAGGCGTTCAACACAGGGCAATAAAAGGACAAAAGATACATGAGAAACTATGCTGGTTCCCTACCTAATTACTGGTGTAATGGTAAAGTGGCAGGCTCAAACGCAAGACAAAGTTGTCTTAATCTGGGTAAACGGATTCGCTATACCTTTCAAAAATATTCCTTTGAAAATTCTATACCAAAAACAGTTATTGGAAACAGTCAACTTAAAACATGAATAGGCTGTTTCTGACTTACTCTTTATAGGTACTATATCTACGTGCTAGGTACTCCAAATGAGTTCATACGAAGTTTTTTTAGCGAAAAAACCCCCTAATGGAAAATTTAGCTTCATTTAAAATTTATTAGAACTAAAATGTTCATATTACATCCTTCTTTAAAATTAGAGGATTTTAAATCAGTATCTAGACTATTACTGATAATTGTTACACAGCAAATATAGTTTTCAAACACGCTTATTTTTACTATTAATAGAAAGCAAATTTAGAAAATACCTTAGATTTAGTTTCAAATATCAGAGATATGAAATTAATTGTTTACCATTTAGGTAAAAACATATCATACATACTAGTAATGAGAAAAAACTAAACTAGAATTTAGTATCAATGTGTATCTACAGTAAAACTCCTTGAATCACTGTAATTATTTTTTAACAGAGAAGTATGTAACTTCAATCCAACGCAAGAACTAAAGTTTCTGGAATTTTGAAAAAGGAAAATTTCTCTTAGCTCCACATAACTATTAGCAAAACTTAACAGAAAAATGACCATTTCGAACTACCGCAAAAATCATCATAATTGGTGATGCAGTCATTTTCCATCTACTATGTGTCACATAAAACAAAAGTTTAAACTTGAAATGTTTTTCAAGTGCCTCAAGCTCTGGCTGGGGAGCTCCCAGTCATGAAATTAATTTAGCACGCGGGTAATGCAACACGCGGGAACGAAATTATCGCATAAAGTGTCTGGATTTTTTAGCAGCTTTCTATCACATGGCAACAACCATTGTTTTAAATCCATAAACTTAGTAATTATTGTATTTTTGCAGTTTAAAACAAATGAACAGAGACATGTTATACATCGTTGGAAAAAAACTGGTGTAACTTTTTAATATGGCGTCCATATAAAAATTAAAACTTTCGCATCATAACTCGAAAATATACACTATAAAGGAAAGCTGAGCTTCACCAGTCGAAATAATATAAAAAAGTTCCCTAAAGATGTGCAAACCAAAATCCAGTACTATTTAACACTTAGAAGTATTGGCAAAATTTACATTTTCGCTTATATTTCGTAACCTTTGTTTTTTCGCAAATAATAAAACACCATTAACATGGTATTCTACAAGGGCAACTTTTATCTAATTTAACAGGCCTCGTATCACTTTTTTTCTCGAGTTTCCCATGTTGGAATAGTTATCATGGACACCTTGTATAGTTACAAAATTCGGGAAACTGCAAATTGACCTATATGCCAGAATAATTAACACAAAATGTAAAAATTACGCACTCGAGACTCCTTTTCGGTAGATACCTTTACAATTAATTACGCGTATTACTTTTACGGTTTTTTCCGCCTTTTTTTCAATAAATAGTTAGTTAGAAATAATAATACTTGAAAAAGCGATCGCTATTTTAATAGTTGGTATTCATTATTCCAAAGATTGCTCACAGAAACTCAAAATTTTGTTGAATCAAAAATTCCTTACTCTTATCACGTTTCAGAGACACATTCGTTGTCCAAGGATCTTGCCCTAATAGAAGGGATATTATCTGGAGAGTGTTTATAAATAAAAACATTCCTCAAGCTGTTCTGCCTTTAATACTGTCATTGTCGTGCGATGGAACATTATGGGTGCTGTCACAAAAGAAAAAACAAAGAAATTTTGTTGTTCAAAAAATTTAGAACCATATTTATATTGTTTAGAATATAACCAACTCCGTCCATGTAGAGGGTTCCTACTACACAGGAATTTCTTATCGAGCAGCTCACAATCTAATACTATCGGTAAAATGCGAAGTTGAATTTGTAATTAAAAGACAAATTAGAGAAATTTACGTTACAAGATTAGCAAATTGAAAATATGAAGTTACATTGAATCGAGTTCGAATTCCAAAATATATCGGAAACATATTTTCCCTTACAAGGACCACTATCAAACTAGTTACGTTAATGGCTATTAGCAGTGCACATAAGGTTTAGACTATCATCACAATAAATGTAAACCTTACTACAAAAATACAAGATAAAAGAGAAAATAGTGAACGAATAAAGACATCAGGTCCTATTAGACAACAATATTTACTTGTTTTTCCTTTTTCCCGCAAAAACTAGAATTTTACACTGTGTCAACAATTATTCTCTACATTCGTATCACATCTGAATATATGTCAAATAACCAAAGATATTTAATTATAACATACCAAAAACCGAATCATCCAGTATGTTCTCAAACTATTAGTAGATGGATACAGTTAGTATTAAAAAAAGAACCGTATAGTTATTAATATTTTTTCCAGGCTACAGTATAAGATACGCTTCCATTTATGAAGCAAATAGAACAGGTGCTAATATAGACACGATATGTTGAACACCGAATTCTCAATATTCAATCAATTTTTATAATAAACGTGTAATTACCTAATAGTCAACTTTTGCAAATAAGTATAGAGAATTAGTTAAAAATTTTGGGATTTATAAAGGGCTATTGTTATGTATAGGCTATTGCAAACCGGGTTGGTGCATGTATGGTCTATGTATATCATAATGTACGAAAACTGTTTTAATACGATAAGATTCAACACGATTTCGCATCTATCACTTTAAACATCTACATAGTAATTATATCGGAGGTCAGGCGAAGGAAAATTGTAAGATTAACTGACTTACCTGTATGGAACGTTGATCGTAATTTTCCGAGCTTGTCCTCCGATATAATTAGGAAACCCCCACCTCACCCGAAGAACCCAAGTGCGAAATGCGTATCACAAATAACGAAATGAGTAACTAAATGAGCTGTAATAAGGTGTTATGTCGGGTGTTTTTTTTTTTGATTATAAACTTTCAAATGTACCGACAGGTATGACATAACGCGACACTACATAGTAGTTATATCGGAGGACAAGCTTGTAAAATTACGATAAACCTTACTTACAGGTAAGTCGGTTAATCTTACAACTGTATATGCATTTTTCTCAAAAAAATCGTTATGTGAGGATATTAAAATATATTATTAAATTTAGAATTAAATTCTCAAACGAGTAAGCAAATAATAGTTATATAAGCTACAAGGAATGTAACTAGGTATTGTAACTTTTATTTATTTGGGTGAATTGTAATTATCAGAGAAATTTAATAATTAAAATAAAAGTTTATTGAACAATAAATAAATAAAACAAAGATAATAAAATAACACTAATTAAAGACTACAAATATTATTAAACACTTAAACTTAGATTATTTATTTAAACCATTAACACAACGCACTATTTATTTAGGTACACCATATTTATTTCACTATATTTGTATCACTGACTATTTATTTTACTCAGACTTGTAGTCGACTAGACTGGACTGAACTGACTGGTGTAACACGAGTGTCGCGAATGCAGTCGCGAATACAGCGATACGATGTGATGCAACTAATATGTAGGGTGGATGAGTGGGTGTGAAGTTGCTGTTTTTCATGTTACCTTATTTATCAACAGATATTCTTTCATAACCGATAAACAATAGCGTAATACGATTAGGTATTGTATGAGTGGGGTTAATTAGACAGTTAAGGTTGCGTCAGAGAGAGAGAGGTTACGGGAGACAGTAGACAGTAGTGTAGAGTTAGTGGTGAACGAGAGTGTTGTAGACTTGGACAGTCGCCGTATTGGTAAGATAACAGGTTAATCCTATTACAGGTATTCGTCAGACTAAGTACTCAAAGTGCAGGTAGAATTAATAAGATATATAGTGTTAGTTGGTATAAGAAAACCAAATTCCTTTTATCAGTAATTCTCAGATTATCAGACCAGAGCTATCAGATGCGTGGTAGAGGGGTGGCTGTAAGGGGAGGTAGGAGGCCACTTGGGGGTGTTTACCCCAGTACTTTCTCAGAGAGCTCCAGGCCAAAGAGGAGCCAATAGACAAATGTTACTAGAACGGAGTGTTTACTCCTTGCTTATATTAGAACGGAGTGTTTACTCCTCATACTAGAACGGAGTGTTTACTCCTCATACCAGAACGGAGTGTTTACTCCTTATGCTAAGATCGGAGTGTTTACTCCTTATATCAGATCAGTAAGAGTAAGTAGGACTGCATTGTGTTGCAGACCAGACCGGAGTGTTTACTCCGATTCTCAGATTCATAATAAGTAGAGTATCGATAATTAGTGCGAAGCGGATTGAGAATCCGTGAGGAACTAATTGTCTGACCAGATCAGTTTGACAGTCAACGCAAGTTGTACTATTACATAAGTTTCGATTCATTTTACTTGGAAATCAGTTTATATTTAATTTCCGCAATCGTGTTTACGACATGGTGGAGGAGCTGGGATCTATATGTGACAACAAAACTCAGCACCTAAAGTCCTTATTCAAAATTTAATTATTCAAATAATTAAGTAGAATTTGTTACTGAATATTAAAAATTGAAATCAAATTAATTTAAAAGAAGGTTTATAGATGTGAATATAAAAATCAAGTTCTCTTACGTCATTAATCAAAACCTTGTTTATTTCATAATTAATTATTAAAATTAAACTGAGGTGTAAGTTTTATTTCGATTTTAATTTCTGATAAAATTATATAAGTTCATTGTTATATTATGTTTTGTTTTCTTATAAATTTAAAACTCATACAGTATACTTGTAGTTAGTTATACCCATTGTTACAGCATTACGGAAGTACTTTCTAGTCATCTCCTTAAACCAGTAAGCGAGCGTTAGCGTAATCATGGAGAAAGTAGTTCGAACTCGGTTGAAGTTGATTAGTGAATCAGTTTCATCATGCCTCAGTTCTGCTAAGGAGGCCCTTTGCCAATTAACAGAGGGCAAAGGAACGACAGAAGAAATAAAAATTATTACAGCCAAATCAAAATCATTTAATGAAGATTTATATCTGAAATGTATAAATACTATGAATCAATAGAAGAGCCCTCAACAGATGAAATATCAGAATATACAGCATTACAGATGAGAGCAGAAGAAATGATTGCTGAAATAACCGTTAAAATACAAGACGAACAAAACAAGCATGTATCCACACACATACCAGAGAATGTCAATGTAGCTAATAAGTTACCCAGAATGGAATTAGCAAAATTTAACGGTGACATCTTGAAGTGGTGTCAATTTTGGGATCAATTCTCATCGAATGTAGATTGTAGAAATATTAGTGACGTTGATAAACTATTATACCTTCGTTCAGTATTAGAAGGTGAAGCAAAGCAAGCGGTTGAAGGTCTAGATACAACTAGTAAGAATTATCAAATAGCCGTTGAAGCTTTAAAGGAAAGATATGGAAAACCAAGTGCTATAATAGACGCACACTACGTGGCGCTTTATAGAGTAAAAGCAGCAACGAAAACAGTTAAACAATGTCGCAATGTATTAGATGAGATAGAAAAACATCTCAGAGTATTAAAATCACTAGGAGAAGATGTTAACCATAATCATCTCAGAGTAATGATAATGGAGAAGTTCCCTGAAGATTTGATTTACGAATTACGAATGAAAATGGTTTCTGAGGATGAGTCTATTGAGAATATTAGGAAACATTTAGAACATATCATCTCAGCCAGGGAATCGTCAAACAGAATAAGAAGAGATTTCGAGGATCGAACCAAGGCTAACTCTAGTAAATCATACAGTGAAAATTTTACTGTAGAAGCGCTTCATGTTAAAACCGAGAGAAAAGAAGAAAATAGATGTTTCCAATCGAGAACTAAAAGACCATTTGAGAGTTATGGAAGTAATGTAAAGAAAAGATTTGAATACAGTCAAGTTCACAAAAGAAATACCTCTAATCAAAGAAAAGGACATTTTAGAAGTAATGAAAGAAATGAAGAGGAACCAAAACCAAAAAGAAGAAGATATAGTTGCATATTTTGCCTAGGGGATCATTTTAATGACGAATGCATTATGGTCAAGACAGTTCAAGAAAGAAAACTAAAACTAAAGGGTCGTTGCTATATTTGTCTCGCCGAGGGACATCAATCGAAGGAATGTAAATGGAAAAGAAAATGCCGACATTGCAATAAATTTGGGGAGCATAATTGGGCTTTGTGTCCGAAAACGGAGGCAAAATTGACTCATAGAACTGATAATTTCTATATTGACAATAATACTGAAGAAACTATACTACAAACTGGGATAGTGAACATTTACAAAAATGGACATAGTGGTAAACAAATCAATTGTCGTATTTTATTAGACTGTGGCAGTCAGCGAAGTTATATTTTAAGTAAAATAGCGAAGAAATTAAGCCTACCGGTATTGGAAGAAACTCGATTATCAGTATTTACATTTGGAGCCATGAAACCACAAGAAATAGAAAGTCCTGTAGTATGTTTCAAAATGATTACTCGCACAAACAAATGTATAATGATACACGCCAATGTTATACCCCATATCACACACAGTGGCACAATCAACCGGAAACTTAAGTACACGACAATATGCTAAATCCGATGACATGATAATGGCAGATGATGGATCTAGGAACGATCAAATAGACTTACTCATTGGTAATGATTATTATTATGGATTTATGTCAACTGAGAAGATAGAAGTTCAGAAAGGCCTTTTCTTAGTCAATTCCGACTTTAGGTGGATATGGACTGGGAAGTATAACAGTTCCCAAATAAATGAGGATCAGCTCTCAGTAATAACATATGTTCAATCCAGAAAGGAAGACAGTGTTAAATTCAACGTACCAGATCTTCCTCTCAGGAACGATAATCTGAAGAGGTTATGGGATTTAGAATCCATTGGGATAACTGATTCTCCAAAAACAACAAGAGATGACGAAGCAATCAAAAGATTTAATGAAACGACAAAGTTTATAAATAATCGATATCATGTTACATGGCCATGGATAGACAACTCTCAAATTTTACTAAAGAATTTTGGATTGGCATTTGGGAGATTGAACAACTTAGTGAGAAAACTAAATAAAGATACCCTCGTTGCTTATGACCAAGTACTTAAGGAACATATTACAAAATGGCAAATAATATCAGCAAATTTTAGTAACTTAAAGAACATTTGCATTCCAAGATTTTACGGAAAAGAAATTGCCACACATATTAATCACGACAACTTGAACGAAATAGATTGCGAGTTACATTGTTTTACAGATGCTTCAAAATTAGCGTATTCAGCTGTAGTGTACTTGAGAGGAACTCGTAAGAATAATTTTTTTTGAGTTTTATTATCGAAAAATCACGATTAGTACCAACGAAAGATCAAGGTGACTTACAGATACCCAGATTAGAACTGTTAGGAGCATTAATCGGAAACAGACTTATACTTTATGTACTGAAATTTCTTAGACTCAGAATTAAGAAAAGTTTTTTGTGGACGGACAGTCAAATAGTGTTAAACTGGTATAATTCAGAAAAATTACTACCACCCTTTGTAGCAAAACGCGTGAAGGAAATTAAACAGAATAGAAATTTACGCATACGATTTGTTCCTACCGATATGAATCCTGCAGATGTAGCAACAAGACCTAATTATTCTGAAAAACAGATTAATTTGTGATTATCAGGTCCTAAATTTTTATTTCATGATCGTTGTAAATGGCCAGTGTGTTTCAAACGCAAAACAGAGAATTTTTATTCACAAAATGAAACCTTGTCGCCTGAGGAGGGTCAGCCGATAATACAAACCAATATCGCGGCTGAGAAAGGAACCAAGTCAGAACTTCATAAAGATAAAAACACTGATATTGAGAAAACATTAAGCGAAGATGACGAAACAATGATCATAAAACAATTACAAAACCAATATTTCCCGACAGAAGTAGAAGGTAAAGAGACAGACTTAACGAGAACACTTAAATTATTTAAAGACGACAAAGAACTGCTCAGATGTAGAGGTAGATTACAAAATGCAAATTGGCTAGAGAATCAAGAGTTTCCCGTACTCCTTCCTAAAAACTCAGAATTTACTCTTAGAACCATAGAGATTATACACACAAAAAATTATCACGTTGGAGTCTCGCGTACGATAGCGTTAGTAAGAAAGAAATATTGGTTTTCGCAAGGAAGATCACAAGTTCAAAAGGTATTAAGGAAATGTATGCAGTGTAGGAAATATGGCGGAGGACCGTATAAATTACCAGAAATGGCTTCTCTACCACCTGAAAGGGTTAATTATTATGCACCATTTACATACACTGGCGTGGATTACCTTGGTCCACTAACGGTAACAAATGGTAATGGATCATCTGAGAAACGCTGGATTTGTTTATTAACTTGTTTAGCTGTCAGAGCAATACATTTGGAAGTAGTTAAGGACTTGTCGGCTGAAGAATGTTTGTTAGCCTTCAGAAGAATCGTATCAAGTAGAGGTCTACCGCAATGCATCACTTCTGATAACGCCTTACAGTTCAAACTGACATCGGAGGTTTTAACTAGTTCCTACTGCATTGAAAACAAAATTAACTGGAAATTCATACCAGAGCGAGCGCCTTCGTTTGGCGGCTTTTATGAAAGATTGGTAGGTTTAGTAAAACATTGCTTGAAACGAACAATAGATAAACATTTATTAAACGAAAATCAGCTGAGCACAGTCATCAAAGAAATAGAGGCAGTAGTCAATTCTAGGCCCTTGACGACAGTGGGTGAAGAACTAGAGGAAGTCTTAACGCCATCAGACTTTTTACATGTTGGAGGGCCTTTGTTACCTGATACATCAGAAAATGAACTCTTGGAACCGGTAACGATAACCAAAGGAAACTTAATAGAGGGCTGGAAGCGCGGCCAAGTGATTCTCAAAGAATTTACAAAAATGTTTACCAATCAATATTTAACAAGTTTATTAAACCGTAAAAATAATCATAAACAACCTAGAGTAGTTGTAGACGCGGTACCAAAAGTAGGAGATATTGTTCAGATTAAAGGTGATTTGAACAGAGCTCACTGGAAAGTTGGTAAGATTAGTAGTATCATAAAGGGTTCAGACGGACATATAAGAGTAGCTAAAGTGACAACAGCCTCAGGTGAAACGTTAACAAGATCTATAGCCCATTTATACCCACTCGAGATAAATGAATCTAACCAAGAGATTTCAGCACCTTTGGGATCAAATGAAACACGGGCAACATCCGTCGAAGATGTGTCGTCCCAACAAAGACCAGAGAGAGCAGCTGCCCGAAAGGCAGAAGAGAAGATCAAGGAACTGACATCACAATTGTTTGTAAATATAATTATTGAATAATGGTGTATAATTGGGAAATCACAATAGGTTATTTTAGTAGTAGTAGTGTATTTTACTTAGCAGAAGGATCCTTATTCATCTTTCCGGCTGGGGAGTGTCGCGAATGCAGTCGCGAATACAGCGATACGATGTGATGCAACTAATATGTAGGGTGGATGAGTGGGTGTGAAGTTGCTGTTTTTCATGTTACCTTATTTATCAACAGATATTCTTTCATAACCGATAAACAATAGCGTAATACGATTAGGTATTGTATGAGTGGGGTTAATTAGACAGTTAAGGTTGCGTCAGAGAGAGAGAGAGGTTACGGGAGACAGTAGACAGTAGTGTAGAGTTAGTGGTGAACGAGAGTGTTGTAGACTTGGACAGTCGCCGTATTGGTAAGATAACAGGTTAATCCTATTACAGGTATTCGTCAGACTAAGTACTCAAAGTGCAGGTAGAATTAATAAGATATATAGTGTTAGTTGGTATAAGAAAACCAAATTCCTTTTATCAGTAATTCTCAGATTATCAGACCAGAGCTATCAGATGCGTGGTAGAGGGGTGGCTGTAAGGGGAGGTAGGAGGCCACTTGGGGGTGTTTACCCCAGTACTTTCTCAGAGAGCTCCAGGCCAAAGAGGAGCCAATAGACAAATGTTACTAGAACGGAGTGTTTACTCCTTGCTTATATTAGAACGGAGTGTTTACTCCTCATACTAGAACGGAGTGTTTACTCCTCATACCAGAACGGAGTGTTTACTCCTTATGCTAAGATCGGAGTGTTTACTCCTTATATCAGATCAGTAAGAGTAAGTAGGACTGCATTGTGTTGCAGACCAGACCGGAGTGTTTACTCCGATTCTCAGATTCATAATAAGTAGAGTATCGATAATTAGTGCGAAGCGGATTGAGAATCCGTGAGGAACTAATTGTCTGACCAGATCAGTTTGACAGTCAACGCAAGTTGTACTATTACATAAGTTTCGATTCATTTTACTTGGAAATCAGTTTATATTTAATTTCCGCAATCGTGTTTACGACAACGAGGGGATCTCTGAAGCTGAGCTGACTAAAGAGGAGGATGATGCTACTACTGCATGACTGGACATAAGGATTTCGTGCAAAGGAAGAACCACTCATAAACTTACACTTTACACTGACGAACACACTTAATTACGAACACAGAATTTACGGACATGAACATTACTAACATATATTTTACTGATTAAACTTTTTATTTACATGGTTACATTATTATTAATTAAACATAGCCTAATATGTTACATTCTGTAACCTTGCGGGCGGGAGTTCTGCACACGCGCCCCAAAACTAAAACACTACATTCCGTCAACTAACGTCTTCCCGACTTAACGAACTCATCTAGACTCTTACATGTTTACTTCACGAGTATCTAAATTCGAATATCTTTAAGAACAAAACGCTATCTTCAGGACAGGATTATCTTAGGGGTACGGGGTGCATAGGCTAGGGCAGCCAAAGTCACGCACGTATACTTAATAATTTCCAGACTTAATTATCAACAAATAAAAGTCGTGACCATCATAATATGATAAGAATTTCTAAACTGAATTTTGACATTTATAACTTAAACAGAGTTAAAATATGATTATTGAAACTATAATTTAGCAGAGTTTATAAAAAGTTATTTATCTGTTATTGCGCTTACCCTCGCCTTGTCACACTGGACTAGACTGAACGGCACAAAGCCGTTTCATCTTTTATACCGCTCTCCGTTATTCTAGAACATTTCTAGAAACAAGGTCACGTCGCGCACTGGTTTGTTCACGCAGCTACGCGCGATAATTACGTTATCGCCTTCGAGAAGTTTCTAGGGTGCGTTCGAAAAACAAGCAGGTCTAATCCTCTTCGACTAATTAAACTTATCTCGGTGGTTTGTTTACATAGCTACACGCTTGATAATTACGTCGCCAACAGATCCAGAGCTACATCGCTTAGTGGCGTCTGTAGCACGCAAGCTGCAGTACATTCGAAATTGTAATAGGTCGAGGCCTATGGTAACTGTCAAAATAATTATTTAGATGTTTTTATTTTCTTTCAATCTTAAAATTCCGGGCGACAATCGTTCATTTGCGGTATGTTGCATTCAGGGGAGCAATTTTGTAACTAAAAAGCGATAGCGATTACATTTCATACTGAATTATAGGGCTATTCTGTAAGCATGATATAACAAATCGTTAAAACGTTATATAACAATAATAACAAAAATCGTTTAATATGCTTATTCTGTAAATGTTCGTTATAACATCATACATTGTTAACAATTGCCATATCGTTATTACAACGATAATCGTTAAAGTGGTATTCTGTAAACAACAATTTAATCTTACATAACGAAAAAAGATAACGATATCGTTACTTTTTAACGACTAAAAAAAATCATTCGTTACATATACGTTTTGTCCATAATTCAGAATTTTTATTCGTATGAAAATAAAATTGCTATTATGTTGAATAGTGATCTCAAATACCCGTCATATTATATTATCTTTCCAAGGTTATATTAAAATAATTTAATAAGTATTATATTCCTAGCGTCTATCGCAAGCTTCATAATTTGTCTACAGATGGTAGTAGTAGCTCTACCATAGCCCACAACAAGAAGAAGAGTCTGACAGCTGATTTCCTCCACAAGTTGCCTAACCTAGAAGTTTTGCGACTGATATTGAATTATTTTATATGTTTCATTTAAAATTATAATTTTATTTAAGGGAATAAAGTTCTTAATTTCCTCTCAAGGTTAATTTTGTTTAAATGTGTTACAGAATACGGATATGAAGATTCCATAATAGCGATTTTGTAAAGATAACGATTCGTTAAGCGAATATATTGCAGAATAGGCCTATAAGTACGATAATCCCCACTGCTTTTTGTCAGCCATGTTGTCTTGTTCCAACTGAATACGTATTGAGCTGATTTGGATCTCATGAATACGGTATTCAGTCGGAATAAGATCCTACTACAGATGAAACTCAAATCGGTCTGATGATAAGTTACAACGGACAAATAATACAACTGCACCGACCAAAAGTTTTATTCTGAGTATTTTTATGACTATACAAGAAAATGGGAAGAAGGGTTAACCAAATTGTATAAAGGTAAAAGTGATTTAAAGAATGAGATTGAAAATGAAAAAAATTATGTGGCCAACTCAATACCTCCCGCCATTTATATTTTATTAATTTAAATACATACCTACCTGCCTACATATTTACTAATGCTAGAAACTATACTATATTCCTTTCCATGTAACTATTGTTTTACTTACTACTTTCTTTTTACTTTCCGTCACCTTTAGGTAAGGAAGGTATTGTCTTTGCTCAAAAAATTCGGTGGTGAGTTTTTAGTGAATGAGCAAGATTTAGAGTCCCTGGAATACGATTTCAATATTGTTACGATGATGTCTGTATGTATGTATGTATGTATGTATGTGTGTGTGTGGCGGTTTTTTCTCGGTCGATAACTCCAACACTACAATTTAAAAATTATAATACTTTCGTATTCCTCTTCGTCACATATAATTGGTCGACCAGAAGTACCTTCATTTTAACATTTTAACAGTTTTTCCTGCAAAACGCTGTTAAATATCTGTTTTTCACATTTAATGTTATTATATATTAAAGAATATTTTATTCGCTATACGATTTGATTACATTATATATATACAGGGTGTAAATGAAATAAGTGCATTAAATTTAACCAGTAATGTAACTCGACGAGAGCAACAATATTTCTTAATAACTTTTTCTCGAATTCGCATATTTTTTAGCATTTTTACAACCCCGTCAATTGACAAGTCGTTCCACGTATTTTTCTAATAATTGAATGCAGTAGCAATAGCTATGAAAAATTTTGTTTCTAGCAATTGACAGTCCTGTCAGTTGTTGCAATTAAATTTTGACATTAGTAATAAACTTGTTTATCAGGTAAAATTTTGTCAAAATGCTTACGTTTACAAATAGCGAGTACACAGACATTGTAATTACTTACCTATGGTTTATTTATTTATTCGTATCTTTACTACATTTTAATTGTGGTTGATATAAAGACAGTGTTATAGAGTTGCCAACGCATTTAGACAGAGCGTTTCCAAATCATACTGTTCCTTATATTCGCAGATTTGTTAATCTTGTACATCTTTATCACAATACGAAGTGTCACATGTGACAATTTTAAATAAAGCAACAGTTGTATCCATATCATGTGCAAAAAGATCAATGTTTTCAGCAGACTTCGATTTTAAGAATGGCTCATACTGTTCATTAATGAGACTGAATTTACTTGGGAAGGTGTATTTATTATGCACAGTACACATTTCAACAGACGAAAATGCTGTAAAAATTTTCATTAAAAAATGTTTGCGCGAGAACAATAAATGGACGACTTATTATTGGTACTCATGTACCTCGTTTAAATGGACAAAAGTTTGTACTTACATTTTTTGAATAACGTATTTAAACTATTATGATTTGTCGACGATAAATAATCAACTCATAACATAATAACCATGCTTTTGCTTTTCCTCGATACCTCGTACCACTCGTTCCTCCTTGTTATCCTCTATCCACAGGCGATTAAAATCCTGGTTTAATACACAACTTTATAATTTTGTTATCCAAAATTTAAATTTCTTTATTTTAAAAATTGTACTATTACGAATTAATTAATAATAAATGTTGTTTCCGTTGATTCGTTTATTAATTACTGTCACTGCAAGTGTAACCGATAACCGACAATTTTTAAGTTGTTTGTATCCCACTTGGGTACGGCAGCAGCCATTTGTTCTCCATGGGCGGGTAACGAAAATTGCAAAAAATCTTTAAAGAATTTTAACTCAAAATCTACCAGCCTTAGAAAAAAAAGTTATTAAGAAATATTGTTGCTCTCGTCGAGTTACATTACTGGTTAAATTTAATGCACTTATTTCATTTACACACACATATATATATATATATATATATATATATATATATATATATATATATATATATATATATATATATATATATAATTAGATAGACAGATGTCAATGTCAAGTGCAAATGACATAGTATGTTTGTGTTATAAAGTTACTGCATATATAAAATCAATTCTAAACAACTTTCTGCTATTCTATGACAGTAAATGTGACATTTTGCACAAATTATGGGAACGAACATGATTTGTTTAATTCATATTGCGCGTCAACTTCAAGGCATAGTGTGCTCTTATAAAACATAAAATCGAATTCTTAAAAGTCTAAAAAATGACGTCATTTAGGGCATATAAATTTAGGATTTAGATATTAGGGTGATAAAAATGCAATATCGGACACAGTCTTAGTAGTACTGTAAGTACAAAGTGTACATTTTATTATTTTTTGTTATGGTGGAGGAATGTAGAAAAAATCTTGTATGTGTTTCGAGCGCAAATGGACATTGTCGATTTCAAGAGAATGTCCCACTCCTGTGTCGCGCGTCAACAACCTTTGAATCGACAATGTCCCATTTAGCGCTCTTAATACACAAATAGCTATAGTACAAACCTGTTGAAAATTTAATAATCTTTAATTTTTATAACATAAATCTCGAAAATATAATATTTAAATGTATTTTTTAAAGAAAAACTATTTTAAGCTTCAAGTAAAGTGCCATTTCAGGTTATCTGATTTACACCAAAATCCAATGTTTTCTTTCCATATAAGAATAAGGTAGAAATGCAAGGTTGCAAAGTTTTCAGAAAGATAGTATTTAAGTTACGCACGGACATCATCGTGAAAATGTTAAAATTGGATTCTAGGGACCTTAAAACGTGGTCATTTACCAAAATCTCGATATGCGATTTTATCAGGATCCCTATACCTCCCTTACCAAGGGTAGCGGGAGGTAAAAAAGATTAAAACTTGCTGCAACATTATATCATACGCCGTGATAATTTATAGAAATGTAAACCGGTATAAATCTTTACTATTTGCCTGATAAGATATACTAAATATTACTTATAAGTGCATTACCCTATAATATATTTTGAATAAAACTTACTGCAACGGTATGTTATGCGGCGTGATAATTTTTAGAAATGTAAGCCGGTATAAATATTATCTATTTTCCTGATAAGATATACAAAAAAATTACTCAAGTGCATTTACCTATAATATATTTCATTATTTCAATATATTTGTGACTGTGGTGTTTCAAATTTATTGCACAAAAATTATAGGTATACGAGTATGTAGGTGTTCCCTCAGGAACCCGACTTTAACCATGTATTCTAGGAGTCATTCTACTCGTAAGTAAAAAAGTTCATGTGGGTCAATTCTTCTTTTATTTTTTGTTTGTTTATTCCATTTTTTTCGATATCTCTAAAACGGAGAAGAATTGACCCATAGTTTATATGAACTTTTTTTACATAGAATGATTCCTAGAATACATGATTAAAGTTTGTCGATTTTCTCGAGGCACAACCTGTACATTCATTCATTTAAAGAGGCTACCATTGCTATTTCGAAAACTATAAGAGCTATAAAGACGGACAATGGCTAAACAATTTCAATTTTACGAAACAGATTCAAAATATAGGAACTTTTATATTTAATATTATATTTTAATATTATTTTTTATTTGCCGATTCGATAATTCGATGAATTCAATGAGGTGCGTGAACTTGGCACATAAAGTGTGGGTGCAAATTCTAAAATTTTGCAAATATTTTGCACCGAATTTGCACCTTTTTGCACCCTACAATTTTTTAAACTACCTTCATTAGTTCAAAAGTTATAAACAATTAAAAAAAATTGTGCCAACTTCACGCCAGCACAAAAAAATATTCGGAATCAAAATTTTTATTTACCAATAATTTGCACCCAATTTGCACCCATTTGCACCATAAATATTTTTTTGTTATCTTTTTAAACAATAAAGTTATTAACACTTATTTTTTTAATTGCCAGCACAAAAAGTGTTCAAATTTGATAATTTTTAAATGGAATAATTAGCACCCAGTACAACAAAATTTGCACCCTAAAAATTATTTCCCTATCTTTATTAATTCTAAAGTAATAGACAATTACATTATTTTTCTGATAACTTCCCACGAATGTAATTACAGTGCATCAAAGTCATTAATTATGGATTGTTATGAGGGTGCAAATTACGAAATTTATTTATTTTTATTAACTAGGGTAGGATACAACTTGCACCCTAAAGATAATGTCATTTCAACCTATTTATTTAAATAATAACGTTCAACCGTAAGAGTATAATTTACATCGGTATATATTGCAACAATGCCATTTATTATGGATTTTTATGAGGGTGTAAATTACGAAATTTATTTATTATTATTAACTAGGGTAGGGTACAATTTGCACCCTAAAGATAATGTCATTTCAACCTGTATTTATTTAAATAATAACGTTCAACCGTAAGAGTATAATTTACATCGGTATATATTGCAACAATGCCATTTATTATGGATTTTTATGAGGGTGCAAATTACGAAATTTATTTTTTTTATTAACTAGGGTAGGGTACAATTTGCACCCTAAAGATATTGTCATTTCAACCTGTATTTATTTAAATAATAACGTTCAAAAGTAGAAGCATAAAATACATCGGTATATATTGCAACAATGCCATTTATTATGTATTGTTATGAGGGTGCAAATTACGAAATTTATTTATTATTATTAAATAGGGTAGGGTACAATTTGCACCCTAAAGATAATGTCATTTCAACCTGTATTTATTTAAATAATAACGTTCAACCGTAAGAGTATAATTTACATCGGTATAAATTGCAACAATGCCATTTATTATGGATTGTTATGAGGGTGCAAATTACGAAATTTATTTATTTTTATTAACTAGGGTAGGGTACAATTTGTACCCTAAAGATAATGTCATTTCAACCTGTATTTATTTAAATAATAACGTTCAAACGTAGAAGTATAAAATACATCGGTATATATTGCAACAATGCCATTTATTATGGATTGTTATGAGGGTGCAAATTACGAAATTTATTTATTATTATTAAATAGGGTAGGGTACAATTTGCACCTTAAAGATAATGTCATTTCAACCTGTATTTATTTAAATAATAACGTTCAAACGTAGAAGTATAAAATACATCGGTATATATTGCAACAATGCCATTTATTATGGATTGTTATGAGGGTGCAAATTACGAAATTGATTTACTATTGTTAATAAGGGTAGGATACAATTTTCACCTTAAAGATAATGTCATTTCAACCTGTATTTATTTAAATAATAACGTTTAAACGTAGGAGTATAAATTACATCGGTATATATTGCAACCATGCCGTTTATTATTGATTGTTATGAGGGTGCAAATTCCGAAATATATTTATTATTGTTAATAAGAGTAGGACACAATTTGCACCCTAAAAATTATTTCATTTCAATATGTATTTATTTCAATAATAGCGTTAAAACGTAGGAGTATGAATTAAACATTCAATCGGTATATATTGCAACCATGTTACTTATTATGGATTGTCATGATTGTGTAAATATCGAAATTTATTTATTATTATGAATTAGGATAAGGCACAATTTGCACCCTAAAGATAATGTCATTTCAACATGTATTTATTTAAATAATAACGTTAAAACGGAGGAGTATCGGTATATATTGCAACAATGTCATTTATTATGGATTGTTATGAGGCTGA